>SJJU01000482.1:0-89961 GCA_012932125.1 Conopomorpha cramerella | reverse complement strand
CACAGGCAGCAACAGAATCACCGATACGCTGATCAATTTTAGATTCAAATTTGAATTTATCAGTACGGATTTTTTACCATTATAAACTAGCGTTTGACTGCCATCCAAATAGACGATAACATTCTTGCATAAAAACCTATATGTAGATTGGGTTACTAAAAAAAGCGATAAAAACATACCTGTGTAATAATATAATAATATCGTATACTATATTATTTGTACGTCCTAGTATTATATTGTAGTTTCTGAGTATTTAACTGAGAAACGACAATAAATAGCAAGACATAAAAATGGCCTTCGTCTACAGATTATACTTAAGTAGACATGTGAACCAGTCGATTGATGCACGCCCCACTGCGGGTTATTTTGGCTGCACGGAGTAATTCACGAGAAAATATTTAATCCGGTAGGTAAGTATATGGAGTTTGCCAAATGAGTTCTACGATAATTTTACTCAGTACACGACCAGCTGGTTCACATTGTTCACATTAATTAAATGAATCCGCCATGTTTCCAAAAACTTACTAAGTAAACAATGAATACCTACTGTTTTTTAAACCTGACAGAGAAGATAGACAGAGGGTCTTTACTAAGCAAATCTCAGTAGTTTTTTAGTATCTTTTTATTTTAGCCTGATTTTTTTACATATAAAACTGTAATTTATCGACGAATGTTGTGAAATCTATCGATAACGTAATACAACCTGATTACTACATTACACAATTATACCTAAATAAATATGTAAAATGAATTCAATTGGTTATTCAATAAGCTTCGTCCTCCTTTATACGTGGACGCGTTATTTATTTCATGCCCGACTTCCTATTTTTTTGCCCCTTCGTGTTACATGTAGCCACTGTCAAAAATGATTTAGCGTACAAACCTAAATTCTACAATGTACTGTAATTTGTAAGTATGTAATTATGTGTAGATTTACAATCTTTCCCCCGAATGAGCAATTTTCAGGGTTCTAATTTCCGTTAATTAGGATAGATAGCACAACTTTTGGAAAACAATAATAAAACCCGATTTTTTGGATTTATTTGAAGACAATTCAATCCGGAAAAAGCTGGACTGCCCATAAACATTTTTCAACTTTCAAGAATTTTTGGGATTTGAAATTTTCGATTTTAGAGAGTTCAACTACGTCTCGCACTGAACACATGTATCTGGACTCTGCCTCCCCCCGAAAAAACTTACACGACAGACGATTTACGGTTTAATACAGCAGATTTATCAAAATAACATGTTAATAATATAATATTTAATAATCTCCTCGTTCTGACATACTTTTTAAACAATTTTTATTGGCAGAATAATGAATATTAATAATAGATGTAAAAATACCTTTTGTAAAGTTACCTTATGAATTAGTCGTAGATCAATGTGAAAGAAACCTTGTCAAGTGAACTATGATCTGTTTAGCATTTTGTTACGATCTGTATAACTTAAATGATGAGATAATCATGATAAAGGCGACAACTAAGAATCTCATTTTGTAAATGATAAATACCAGAAATATATACAATATGGCGAAGAGAAAAAAAATTCAGTGCCAAGGTAGGAAGTGCCTTTCGAAAGAAGGTTAGCATGCCTTTTGCATTGATATAATATCGAAAGATTGTCATGACCATGAGTATAATTCGACAACGTGAAAAAGGAAACTATAAGTCAGAAAATAATGTAAGTATGTTGAAATGAAGACGTGCTTTTTTGTTTTTAGGAGAAAACATAACAGACTAAAATTCGTAAGCAATGATATTTCCAAAAGAATGCCATTAGGTAACTAAGCGACGAGAGATTTGCCACCCATCAGCAGGCTTTTGTGTATGTTTTGACAATGCAAATAAACAATGGGTACTTACTGTTCTGTTTGCACTATTTCGTTTTGGTACGACAATTTTTCGGCACACTTGTTCACACTTTTTCCGCTCGTCGCGCGATGAGCGGGAAAGAGAGCGCAACACATCCGTCAATAGGACTGTTCCTAATATTCCGAGAAAGTTACAAGGTTGACAAAGGTCGGAAGTAAGTTTCTAGCAGCTAACTAACCCTGACGGCCGACTGATTAACCGATTTCTAACAAGGGTATTGATTTGCGACATTTTGTACGTAATTGCTGCTCGAAAGGCAAATAAAACTGAAAACACCAAGGGCAGGTGTCTATCGGAAGGCATATTTATTTTCTATAAGCAATCGCTTCACCAACATCCAGTGTGATGTTTTAAAACCAGTAGTAGTAAGTAGTACCATTATGCTATTTTTCTTTGTTTCCAGATAGACTTATTAATATTATTAATGTGATTTTAGGTTTCACGCTTTCACGCAAGTATTCGATAGATTTTGAGAAAACTCGGCTGCGAGGTAGATATTTATTAATCTATCTATCTAAATAGTAACCGTGATAATGCACACAATTACAAAATGAATAAAATTAAACAGAAAGATGAAACAAGCACAGAACGCAACAGGTAAAAGTTGTCAGTTTAGAGCCTTTAGGCCTTTTTTATCCCGATATTCCTTCATTGATTGAGTAAACAGCAGTGCTAACCGCGGTGGTGTGTTGTAACTGCGGTGTGTACCCGACGGGGCACAGCTAGTATAAAATATTACACGCCTCGATTAATAAAACAATTCTTTAACTTACTTTATATAAAACATGTTATACGTTTGCCGATTTTCTGTTACTTACAGGTCAACCGTGTTAAGTAGGAATAAACTTGCAACAGTGGTATAATAGAGACCTTCTAATCTGGTTGTTATAGTCCAGATATTATAAAATTGATAACGTTTATACACGTCAAATAGCCAGAACGAATTAACTTTTTATTCATAACTAGCTGACCCGAAAAACATACTTTTAACGATATACATTATTAATAGTGCTTTGCTGATATTCAATGCAGATTCGTGTTCATATATTTTAAACCACCCTCTAGAATTAATCTATCTATTAAAGAAAACCGCTTCAAAATCCATTCCTAGGATTAAAGATTACATAGCACACATAAGGAGCGACTATGTTTTATACATGTATTCATTGATAGAGCGATTGTTTTGCAGAACTAATGAATTATTAAGTCTAAAATTGATGATCAAATACATCAATAGTCGGAAAATTACGGGATAAATCAACATATAAAGTGAATAAATTACCCTTGAATGCGAATGTACTTTAATCAACGTTTTACGGAAAGGTCAGAACCTTTAGTTCTCCCAAAGATTTAAGGAATTCCACAATACAGCAAAAGCATCAAAACAAAATAGCTTTGTTTTAAAAAGCCTTGGATCTTGTTTTAACTGTTCTCAACGGAGAAATAACGACTATTTACTTACTTTGAATAGTATACAAAAACCAACGTTAGCAATGACCGAAAATCTTCATTGTGGGCAGACCTTTGATTGTTCCTTTGCAAATGGCTTTGTTCAGTCGGCCTTGGTTCATCTATCAATAATAATAGCATCATGACATACGTGGGCTCAGATAACACTCGCAGCGCATTTGACTTTTTTACACAAAGAACCTACTACACTCATTATCAAAAATATCTGAGAAATAATTCAAAACGAAAACCCACGGTCACCAAAAATTTTGCGATTGACTTAAGTGGCGTCAATTCGAGGTTCACGGTCACTGCCTACATCTTGGAAAAAAGAGTATACAGAAATGAAATATCGCAACAATTTCTATGAAACTCTACCAAAATCTGACGTTTCTCCATAGAGTGTTGCCACTTCAGAAATATAACACTTTTTTGACAAGCTGTACCCTTCTTGGAAACGGGTATGTTCTACGTGTATGTATTCATGTTTCAGCTTTATTCGCGTTCAACCTATTTGAGATAATGTTCCAAATGCAATCAGGGAATAAAAATATAAGTAACGTTTTCTTATTTCGTTTTCCGTAGGTGGAGTTACCCATATTATTTTGAAATAGAATGCTTTGCAAATTGATGAACTAGCGCATTTCATTATTTCACAATTCTAATTCTCAGAAGAAGTTTCACGACGTCGTCTCCAGTGGAAATTATGTATATCAACCAATATCAATGTGTTTAAGAACCAAAATTGACTAAGTAGGCACTTTGTAGTGTCTTTCAAAACATAAACTGCATATAAGTGCAACCACAACCTACGATTGTTCTCTTTTCAGTATCTCTACATGGTAGATATACATTGCAAAACTTGCTACTTTGCGTATGGAGCCAAGTCAATAAATACTTACGTTTTACTCATACATTTTATGACTAGTAGTGAGTTAATTTTGTTCGTGCCAGTAAATTAGATGTACATTTTCACCGAAGAGGATCATCGAATAATGCCAGTGTTATCGAGACCAGAAGCGTTGCTGAGGAGATGAAGGCGTGGTGTGATCTTGTCAAGGCCCTCTGCACCTCTGGGATGCCTTAGGATCGCAACAATACATTTTCACAGCATTCTCATGCAAAAAAACGGCACGAAGTTAAGTATCAACAATATCTACTAATATACAATATTATTATATGCAATGTAAATTTGTATGTTACGCCCTCACGTCAAAAAGTATTGAATGAATTTTAACTGGACTATGTTTAAATTCTTGAGGCACAACTAGTTAATAAGTAGATTTTGCCAACTGCCCAACTTAATAATAAGGTTAAATATTGGCTTGCAATAACAAAAACTCCTTAATACAACGTAGACAGGTTACCTAAATGGGCTTCTTAACTACCGAAATTGACTTCATATCTTTATGCCTTTTATTATTTCGATGCACTCAATAGATAAATACTACAATTTATCAGAAAACGCTTTTTTTCCGTACAATACTGTTCCGGTTGGTTTATAATAGTTATTTAAACCTTGAGGCAGGAAACTGTCATTAGGGTTTCACTTTCCACAGTAAGTGGAATGGCCGAATTGCCAACGAAGCAACTCATGACAATATTCTTATATGCTCTGATAATTTCTACGCCAAAACAAACATGTAGAGTTCGACAAGGATATTTTGGCGTGTAGAGAAAATATTTGACACCGAATTTAGGCCAATCGAGTGTTGTTTTTACTGTGAAGTAACATTGCCACGATACAAGCATTATAACAAAGCACCTAAAACAAATGGATACAGGGAGAAATTCATAATTGGCGAGAAATATCATTTAATATTCAGCGCTCACACGCCAGAATATCCTTGTTGCGCTGTACACTATTATGGTCGGTTGCTCTTACAAAACGTTGTCATGTATAGTCAAGTATATTTAGCAGAGTTTACCTTCTGGAAAGTGTTTTGCATAACACTTTATTTAACTAAACGGAATACTTTTCTAAGGTAGTAGCCTGGTTTAGTATTATGTTCCGTGCTTCTTACGTATTACATGTGTCAATAATTCCTATTTTGTGCGTATAGAATTTGCTATTAAAATTATGACCGGAGCTCGGAGTTATGACGTCATTTGACATAAGATACTACCAATCGTAGAAATACGATACGATTCGACTGTGGGTCACTATCCCACAGTTAAACACGCGACTTTGGCTAATCCTTATTCCAAGCACTCCGGCTCCAAAAGATCTGCAGACACCCTTCACACTCTTCACCGAGTGAGCTTGGCTGTCTAAGGATTTGTACCCCAATAGCAGCTTTTCCACTACACTCCCGATGGCCTATAAATGTGACAATGGCGAATTTTCAAACGGCAAAAGTTTTGGAACATGTATACAACAATAAAAAAATGAACTGTCGCCTTCAATGTTATACTTGACGCCAGTCATTTTATTGACATCAATCCCCCTAAATACAGTTATCTTTCACTAGTTGCTCCGGCAAACATTGTTTCGCCAATATACGTTATTTTAGCAGCGCACGCATCGAAATCCCTCAAGAATGAATAATTCTCCTCGTTTTCTTCACATTTTCCATTATTACTTCGCACCTAATAGTTGCAGCGTGATGTTATATAGCCTAAAGCCTTCCTCGATAAATGGTATTTTCAACACTAAAACAATTTTTCAATTGGAACAAGTGGTTCCTGAGATTAGCGCGTTTAAACAAACAAATAAACTCTTCAGCTTTATAATATTAGTATAGATAACTAAGAAAAATATGAAAATTCCCCTTTGTCGAACACAATGATATTTTCATGTCCATTCCGCGATTTTAAACTAGTGCTTTTTATCAGTTTCGTTACATCTTCGCAATGTAAACTGAGATCTGCCCCATTTTAATATCGATTTAATATGGATATGGAGGCTCGAAGAGGCTCCGAGGCAGGACATTCGACAATTGGAACCGTCCGTTGCGTTTGTGAAGAATAGGTGTTAATTGATGGTACAGTTATCTGTCATGGCGCCTATCACTGATCGCAGGTTACGTAGTCAGACTATGAGATATGATTATAGTCAGCAACCAAGTATCGCCCGAGCATAGTTTGTCACTTTTACACAAACACGATTAGAGCGAGCTATACGATACTTGAGTAGAAATTCTTGTTTGAGGGGAGTACAGAATAAGGAGTCTTATTTTAAGAGGCATTTTTCAATTCGTACTCATCATAAAAACATTATAGCGGTAAGCAGAAAGTAGGTATACCTACTCTCTCATCTCCGCAAGAAAAATATCGGCAGAGACACATCATTAAGGTCAAGTCTCGTTATGGACAAGATTTCTTTTTCAATAATTATTATAATGAAACAAATAATATACGTATATTTTAATCAGATCACTTTAGTTCAGATGCGATTACCTTGACCTAATTGTATTATTTAATTTTATATTGGTAATATTCACTAGGTATAATATTTTATGTATTTTAATTGTTTACAAGTTTAACAAGTTGAACTATATAATTTTATAAAAGTTTGTAAAATTTAATATCAATATTTGTACTTCTTAACGTAATAAATACAAAAGCTAACTTTTATATAGGCTATATTTTGTCCTGAAATACGGCAACAGCGAGTAATATACGTAAATAAACCTTAAATTATGTATATGGTTACGCCTCTTATCAAATAAGAGTTTGACAAAAATATCTATCGTTGATAACTTCACATCACAGGTATCAATATCACGGTTCACCAAATAATAGTCAGTTTGCAGTAGGAGGCACGATAAGGGATGAAAACCATGTAAAAGAAAAGTGATCTGCAGAGATGACGAATGGCAGAGATGATTGGCGAAAGGAAACGTGTTGTGCCGACCCCATCTAGTGTGGGATAAGGACAGGAAAATGATAACATATCTGCAGTAGGTAATTTAAAGTATTTATAGACAATGTCATTTATGTTATTATTTAATTTATATTATTGTTATTGTCGCAATGCCCTAACAGGGTCTAGCAATAAATAAATACTAAATTCTACCCACGTCTTATGTAAAATGTGAATGTAAAAACACCAACGAATCTAAAGTACGTTAGTTAGGCGTTCGGTATAGAACAAAATATCCGAAGCGCGAAGCATACGCTGAAACGTTAAACAGACAAAACGCACAAAAAAATGTTTCAAAAAAATTCTGCACGAGTCAAGCTTTGAATATCCGATAATGTTGACAACATTAAGCTGTAACGACTTAGTTTCATCATTCAGAAAAAAAACTAAGTTTATTAAAGGGCTTATCTATACATTTATTGTAGGTTAATACCACTAACCTTGATTTCTAATTGACTGATATCTGTCAAAGGTTTTGTCATTCTATTTGTATAGTTTATGTCTTCGCTTAATAAATGTATTATGTCCACAGTGCGGATATTAATCAAAGAAAGGTTTAACGGTAAAAATATAACGGATCCTCTTAACAATGAAATCTGTACCACATTTGACATTTATGATTATTGTTAACAGTTCGTCAGTGAAACTCATTTCTTTTGATGATATTGTCTGCTCTTAAATTAGCAATGCTAATAACTTTTGTGACTATATACGCATCTTTATTAGCATAATGAAATATCGATGATTGACGATTGATGATGACGATTGATGATTGCTGCATATAATCCTGTAATAGATTCGTCCGGATTATATCATAAAAATGTTTATCATCATCATTTTAAATAAGGTGCACGCAAAAAGTAAGAGCTAGTTAGCCCTAAATGTATTATTTTTAGAAGTACAGACAAGTAAAAAAATCAGAAAACCTACATGTGTCTCTACCTACTCTTACTTCACACTTTGTTTCTATCTAGACTACCCGTAGGTACAGTCACGTGCATAAACTTTTATACATTTTGTAACATTTCAAAGCCGTTTTCTTTTAAAATAACGATTTGATACTGACTTTGATAGAGACCCATTTCAAGGGGAGTAAGGGTTTACCACATTATATCAATGGTTCATAAGAAAATAGCTTTGAAATGTTACTAAGGTCATATACATGTTTCTAAACGTGACTGTGCACTTTAATTTCTACAGTTTTTATAATAAAATATAAAACAACATAATACAACACTGCTATGCTTATACTTTATACTGGATATACATTTTTTAATATAAAATAAACATACTCGCGAATAAACGCATACATAGATAGATAAAACTACCAAACGCACGCAACAAATGTATCAGCTCATCACTAAAGTATTATGTCTGAGACGAGTATCAAACACCTATAGGTCTACACTAAACCTCAGTCCATTTCGTGTTCAGTTTCAGGTAACTTCAATATATCTAATATATAAAAAGTCCATGTCAATGTTAATGACCGTACTCCTCCGAAACGGCTTTACCGATTTTTACCTTTTATATGCGTATTCAGTAGATCTGAGAATCGGCTACTTTCTAATTTTTATGCATCTACAGTGTTATTTCTCCCAATACACGGGGTATAAAGGCAACTTATGGCGAAACAAATGTTTGCCGAGACAACTAGTAATACGTGTATAAAACAAGGTCGCTTCCCGCTATCCGTCCCAGTATATGCTCAGATCTTTAAAACTATGTAACGTTTTTTGATGCCTTTTTCTCTCATGGATATAGTGATACTTGAGAAAGGTTTATATATATAATACATGCATAATATGCTAGTATGTTATACATATCATCATCATCATCATCATCAGCCCATACTTGTCCACTGCTAGACATACAAATATTATACATATAGTAGAGAAAAATTGTTAAACACATATATTGCAAAACAACGTTTGCTTATGATATACTTCCTTTTGAGAATATGTTACCTCAATCTCCATTCGGTATCATTGTGCTCTATTAGCATCATGTCCACATTACGGTTTTTCTAATATAAACTTGTGGTAAATCTGATGGAGCGTTTTCCTGCCTTTTATGGTCTTTATGGAAAGTATATTTTATTACTCATACAGTTTCTTTTGTTGATTTACCCGCCGTCGTCGTCACCTTACTTTGTATGTAGAGTTTTACTGTATTTTAAGTACTGTGCCGCAATTCCATTTTGCTATTTATCTGTAGCTAGGTAACAAATTATGATCGTATTCTTCAATCTCTCTCATGCTGGTGCTACACATTGCCGGACTTGATTTAGGTCTAGCCGTGCAGCCCCCCTAGCAAAGCGCTCCAAGAAAGAAATGACAAGACATATCAGTCAATGCGATTGGTTAAAACAAGCTAAGACGCACGTTGTGTGACATAATAGCCAATCACAGCGCATATTTCTTCTATGTTGTGTTTTTCTTTACGCCCTTGCTAGGGCTGCTGAGGATTAATTTTACTATCTACCAAAATAGTTTCTCGATTCTAAAGCGGAAATTTAAGCCTATAGTATAAATCTGTGGCCCCAGATTTATTGTTTACCAACTCAACACACATCAACCAATCACCAAGCATCATCACATGGTGCAGTAACCTGACCATGTCCCTAATTCTGCTATTCATTCCGAACGTAATCGAAACTAGTTTATCGGAGCATAAATCTCTCTCTATCACGCCACATTGATACGAGCGGGACAGCAAGATTCTTTGCGCGGACTTCACTAGACGTACGCCTGTTTATGACGAGCAGAATTTGCAGTACCAGCTCGATGTCGCGGGAAGGTCGACGGTGTTGGTGCGGAACCGACTCCGAACAATTTTCAGACATGTTTACGTTACGAATTTCAGTTAACAAGGTCTAGTTTTCCGTGACATACTTTAGAATTGTTAGATCAAGATTCAATGGAAATTGTACGCGTTAGATAACTTTAATGACCCGTGACTGGTGACGTCCAAGCTTTGTGCGAAGCAGCGCTATTCATGTATCTATCATTATTGTGATATTATGATTGTGTAGAATGGAACACAGTTCTCGATTTCATTGCTGATTCAAAATTAGTTTATTTTATTTGTTTTTTCAGGAACTGCCTAAAACATCGATACCTAAATATAGATATAGTTGGATCTGTTATTCTATTAAGGGTCAGGCGTAGGTAAATATAGTCATAATTTACTATTCATATTTGGTAAACCTCAAGAATCTCCCATAGCTGAGCCTACAAACAGCTGCTCAATATTGTATGGTACACTAAACAATGATTCCATTTATCAATAACAGCCAAGAGTCTGGTCTTCCAGGCGACACTTGTATGAAGGACATTAAATACGAAGGTTCATTTTTCAAAATTTGACAAAACCTACGTTACGTCACGACCCTACGGAATGACTACTACACCAACGGGTATAAACTGGAACATGAAACCTTCAAATTGCATGTAGACTGAGCCCATAATTTAATTAACTAAATATAAGGCTGAAATGCAATTATCTCTTCTGAAACAATAAATCCCTTATGATATACTAAAGTTCGTCGACCTTATTTTGCATTGTATCCACACAATTAAGTATTTCAATCACTTTGAGTCATACAATCAATTACAATGTTAATTCTATTGCCTACTAAAGTTGAATGAAATGGAAGAATCGTTTTATATTTAATAAAAACTTTTAACCTACCACAGTTCCTATTAAAGTACTTCATGACATTTTGCACATACATGCATTAGAGGTATTTATCAAAGGGTAAGTAGAGACAAAGGCATAACATATAGAGTATAGTTCGTGCATTTCATGAATGCGCGCGGGCCTTAGATGTGTGTGTGGCAGTTTTGTTCGTTTGAACTGTCAACTAGCGTGTCCATATACGACTCACACAGGCCCGCGTGCATTCATGAAATGCACGAACTATGACCGAACTGCCAAATTTCAATATCCATCTAGTAGTTTTTTGTCAAGAAGTAGCAAATATACGACAGTATAAACACGAAAAACCAAACAAGACAAAAAATAAATTATTAATTAACCGTACGAGCGTTGCGTTGCGTACATAAGCTCTGAAAAAGAGTCCCATTGGTACACGTCCAGTAGACGGACTCGAACCCGGGAACTCCCGGTTACAAGTCAAGGATCCGACCAACTGGACCGCAGACGCTCTTGTCTTCAAATTACCTCTAATATAACGTCACCGCAACTAACTATAAATATCAGTTAACGGTAATATTATTACCGATCCATATTCCCCTTAGTAATTTGCTATAGTTTTTTATCCTCAAAGGCCAACAGCGCACCTACTTCCCCTGCCCTTTGTAAGTGCTTGTCAACTGCACGATATTCTCAACCGCTGACCTTCGTTAGAACTGCCTTCACATCATTACACAGAGCAGAAGCGAAATGAACAGTAGACTCACTTACAATAATGGCATAATCACTTGGCGGACCATCGACAATAGACTCGCTAATTGCAGTCAATTCATTCATTGACCGTACAAATGTGTACAAAATATTGAACAGGTATTTGATGTTTCGCTATTGTATTAAGACTGTTAGGTAATGTTAACAATCAAATTAAATGTTGACATAAAATTTGTCTATGTTAAGAGATGACGTGTACGGTCGACTAAAAAGTCGTCAATCATTTCTGATAACACATTCTGTTTCACTAACATAAATAATGAAGAGTTGTTATATTTTTGCAATCGAATAACGTTAAAGAAATAAGTAAAATCATTTTTTTAAGAAACGCGTTATTATGTCTGTGCCATTATAACTCAATATAAGCAAGTAAAATAACAAAGGTAAGCTCGAGCTTGTCTTTGATTATATTCGCGCCTGCACCCGGTAAACAATATTGAGTAATAAGTAAAATATAAAAAATATTGTGTGACTCACGGATGCCAAATCATATTAAGAACAAAATTTAAATGGACCAAACGGGTAGCACCACCTTTCGGTTCACCCAATTAAAAGTTAAGGAACAAACATCCTCCTCTTTTTTTAAGTCGATTATAATGAACCTTAATGTCTAATGATGTTCAGCTTACTTTTAACCTTATGGTAGCAGACCAATTTCGTCGACTGTAGGTAAGATCAAATAAACCTTTTGGCAGTAAAAGGTTAGATTACTGTACACTAATTATTGTAACATATAGCTTCAGTTCTGCTCTGTGGTTCGAATTTGATGGCAATCTAATTTACCTGCCGCATCCCTTTTCCCAGGGGAATCTTTTGGGAATAAAAGGCGTAACTGTGTATTTATTCCATCATCATCATCATCATCATCAGCCCATACTTGTCCACTGCTGGACATAGGCCAGTGTATTTATTTATTTATTTGTTATTGTAAAGTTTCATATACGTTCAGTAACATGTATCTTTTTACAAAAACGAGTAACAAACAACTTAGACTTTCCAATATTACATACACTTTCGCGTTTATAATATGTACTACAAAGTGTCCCTCCTACATTATACATAGAATAACCAGATAAAGCTTCCTCAAGAATGACAGAAAACCGCATTCAATTCCGTTGCATAGTTTTAAAGATATAAGCATACATAGGGACAGACAGCGGGAAACGACTTTGTTTTATACAACGTAGTGATTAAGCACAGAGAGCATTTTTTTTTATTATTATCTTACAACAATCAATTGTATTATCAAAGGTTAATTGTATAAAATTCAATAAACGATGGTTGGAGTCAGCCCAGTCATTTTGGCAAACCGAGTCACTGATAACCCCTGTCGATTTAGATGATTTGTTTATTCAAGCTTCTATTCATAGATCCTACGAATGTTTATCAAATCCAAATGCATGTTATTTTTATTTTTTCAGAAGTTTTTGGCTTAGTACCACGATTTCCTCTGCCAAATAATACGAAATTAGTAAAATCAACTCGTTTATATTCTACGTAGGTTTTAAGAAAAAATAAATTTTCTAACCGCGATATTTTCTTTTAAAACATGACATGTATTGAATAATTTACTTACGAATTCATTTCGCTAGCTGAATGCCACACCGCAACTATCTAGTCTACATTTATTGTGCTTGTTTTCCATACCGAATATTTCCTATAACAGGTTTAAGCGAAATAAGGTAGACCACTTGATTGGTGGCGTCATAACTTCACTATGATTATAAGCTGACCTACCATAGTATACTTAACTCAAAGGCAGCTAGCTCAGTTATAAACATGTACTGTAAGGATGTCATAAATAAGTAGGTACGGCCAACGATCTAGTCGAAGTTGAAATTCGTTAGATGTAAATATTTATGCGCAATCGCAGCTAAAACTGGCTTTAAAGAAATCAATGAACTTGAACCCCTTTAGATTTGATAGTTTATCGATCGATGACGTCGATCGACACTTTCACTAATGCGTCGTGTTTGAAGAGGTTAAAATTAAATATTGGTATGTGAGAATTGATTAACACGTGAAAAATATTACTTTTAAATAAAATCCATTTGTATAGTAAATTTTTATGGACGTAACACATTGAAGAACATCCACTTTTCAATGTGTTACAAAAAAATATTGTATTTTTACTTATAAAAACCGGCCAAGTGCGAGTCGGACTCGTGCACCGTGGGTTCCGTACAAACCTGCAAGGTATACAAAGTTCGTTCATTACGACAATCGAGTCATAACTATGGTATTTTTATTGATATAAAAATAACTCACTTTTCAATAGCTCTACGCGTTCATGAGGAAAAAATTAATAAGTTTATATTTAGTAAAAAATATATATTTTGTAATGTAACTAAAAATTTAAGGTTTTCGGAATTTTTCCTTTATGTGTGCTATAAAACGTTCCTTCATGCCAAATTTCAAGATTTTAGGTCGACTGGAAGTACCCTTTAGGTTTTGATTCCCTTGCGAGTACTTGCGAGTTTCAAAATATAAATAAATAAATAAATATGCAGCTTAAATTGCTGTTTCTTTTGATTGCGTTGACATAGAAGTTTGATTTTGTTACAGCTTAAAGGTATTATAGACTTGAGTATTTGGTATGAATTTCAATTTAATACCTCTACGCGTTTATGAGGAAATGGGTAGTAAGTTTAAAATTATTAAAAAAAATATATTAAGTGATGTAACTAAAAATTTATGGTTTTCGTAATTTTTCCTTTATCTATGCTATAAGACGTTGCTTCGTACCAAATTTCAAGATTCTGAGTTCACGGGAAGCACCCTGTAGGTTTTGATTCCCTTGAAAGTGTCGAAAATTTGCGGCATAAACGGCTGTATCTTTTGATTGCGTTGGCTTAGAAGTTTGTTTTTTTTCACAGCTTCAAGGGACAGTAGACCTGAGTAATTGATAATAATTTCAGCTTCATACCTCCACGCGTTCCTGAGAAAAAGGGTCTTGACAGACGGACGGACGGACGAACAGACGGACAACAAAGTGATCCTATAAGGGTTCCGTTTTTCCTTTTGAGGTACGGAACCCTAAAAATAAATAAATAAGTCCTTTTAATCCCAAAGCGGGGTAGGCAGAGCTACTTGCTAAGCAAATACCCATGGTTCAACAAGCGTATTTATCCCAACAATACAGGGAGTGAGCCCATTACCGTTATAGGGTTCACACACCTAGTGCGGGTTTCATCACGATGTTGTCCTTCACTTATAAATTATATTGTTTAAATGATCGATCGGTACGAAATTCTGCTTGTCGCCAAAAATTGTATAGATGTATTAGATGTATCAGTAGATTCAGAGATTATCTTCTACAACCTCACAAACTCCTTCCTATTTATAATAATACTGGTGGATACCTCGCGATTTCTTTCGCGTAGTTTCAGTATTTCACACAAACTATATAGCAATGCGTCCCACAGAATCGGGATAAAAATAGTTTTATGTCCCATGATGATTCTAAGTAGGTACCTTGCCCACCAATTTCAACCAAATCGGTTCTGCCATTCTTGAGTTATGAATATTGTAACGAATACGACTTTGATTTTATAGACATACTAGCGGCCGGCCCCGGCTTCGCGCGATTTCAATGCTGATACTAAGTGTTTCTCTACCATATTATGCAATAATATATTATTCATATAAACCTTCCTCTGGAAACACTCAGTCTATTAAAATAAACCGAATCAGTATCCGTTGCGTAGTTTTAATGATATAAGCATACATAGAGACAGACAACGGGAGACGACTTTGTTTTATACTATGTAAGATTATAAGATTAGTTGAAGTATTATCATGCCTTTAAATAATACATTAAAATCGTTTAAGGAAACGCCTTTAATCTTATTATCATATCTACGTTTCGATAACTACGAACCTTAGTTGTAGAGATACCGTCTCAATGATAATAATACGCGAAAATTTGTTTGGATGGATGTCTGTAATTGATTCACGTGAAAACTACTGAACGGATGGTAATTAAACTGTATACTGTTATGGATTAGTTAACCGTGATAGCGGTACAAATTAAGGGAGAGCTAAATTTTGGAGGTTGAAAAATAATTATTTGTCGATTTTCAGGCCAACCTAATATGCTGAGAAAGTTAAATACATTGTTTCGAAGATGTTTTGGTAACAATCACTCGACAAGAGAATTACATTATTATACATAGGAATATAATAGGCTATAATAATTTATCCCAAATGTCCATGGTTTCAGAATCAACCAAGGTAACACTACCGTGGTACAGCGTGTACATTTATAATCATATCCAAAACCTAGGTAATGTATACTATTCCCTAAGGGTCTAATAATAACGAAATCTACAACTATTGCGAAGATATAACAAGCTCAACTAGTCATTCGAATATCAAACAGTTCCAGTAGAGCTGCAATAAACTTTGGAACACTTTCGTGGACATTCAATTTAAAACAATATTAATTTTATTTTTATCACATCGACACATCGTATGTTTTCCGTGGGGGTCCCGAAAGGGTTACTTACTCGGAAGATACCCTCTTATTTAGTTTATAACAATAATTCTTTACGAGGTAGGCAAAGGCCAATTTTTTCTGCGCATTTACTAAAACTTACACATACACCGTATACTACGTAGTGCATACATAATATTATTAAGTAATCATGTAGATAGATACTACAAACTAAGTTACACGTTTTATTTCCTCTTTAACATATTTAAATAAACTATCCATTGTTCCTACATAGTTTCTAAGAATAGGTTTACTACACGTTGGAAACAGTGAAAAACGTTACAACTTTCAAACCGTCAATAAAGATTAAAGAAATACGTACACACAATTTAATACGGACAACATCGTGATGAAACCCGCACACCATAAGGTGTGTGAACTATAATGCAGATAGGCTCACCCCCTGTCATGTTGGGTTGAATACGCTTAATGAACCGTGGGCATTTGACTTAGCAAGTACCTCTCTCTGCCTACCCGCTTTGGGATTAAAAGACGTGAATGTGACGTGTATTTTTTTTTCATTTTACACATATTACTTACATCGTGTAGGTTAAGTCCAAAGAAGAATAATTACTTTCTAAGCAATTTCAATAAATTGCTCCACAAAGCGTATATATATAACAATATAAAAATAAACTTTTTAACATTATACCTATAGCCAAGTAACTAGTATATAGTATATACTAGTAAAAAAATAGTCAAATGATATTTATATGAAAAATCAAATAAAAAATAGTTTGTTTTTCTGTTACTTTAACACGCAAAAAGCACTGAACGGATTATGACGAAACTTGGTGGGACCGGAGATAAAGTTATATATTTTATCCTGAAACCACATGGACATGATAAACAGCAGGTAATGCCACTGTGGCAGGTGGTTCTTCAGCTTTGGAACTTCATGTTTAATACGTATACAACTTAGCTAAAAGCTCAAAGAAAATTAATTGTATTGTTTCCTTCGCTGACATTGACACCATAGTGTTTCAGATTCAGACTTAAAATAAATGAATAAACAAAAGTGATGGATGATGCTTGCTATAAAAAAACTCCACCTGTCAACCTTAACCTTGCATGCCCAAAATCCAAAACATCGATCGGCAGAAGTAAAGATTAAATACAAATCTTGCTTTATTTGTCAAGCAACTTGCTAGGACAAACTCAGCTCTACAGTTCTGAGAAAAGACCCTTTTCTTCTACAGCTTCCTTACGATGCATAGATCTGTCTAAATTGTTCTATCTAAAAATGGCGTGCAATTGCTGAGCACTTAGATTCTTATCTGCATTACGTCGTATTTGTTGATCTCTGTGTAGCAATATAACATTGAATTAGGTACCTACTTACTGCTTTCGCTAATGCAACCGGCTCAGCAGTGCCGTATAACGACATTTCTGCTGTAAACTTGGGTATAAGGCTGTCATTATTATAGTTTTTAAAGTTTCATAATACTTTAAACTTTCAAATGGTTGAGGTTGCTATTAATTCGTCGCTGTCGTACCACAGTTAATTTTGCGTGAGTTAGTCAATTAGCCGAAGAGTTCTTGTGGGTCACAAATAATATGATTAAGTCCAATCCCTTTTGGTGTTTACTATATTATATAATATATAGTTAGTTACTTTTAATCGAGAAACAGCCCAAAACCCGGAGGCCTGATGTCGTGAAGCCCCCTTAGCAAAGCGCTCCAAGAAAGAACTGACAAGACATATCAGGCACTGCGATTGGTCGAAACAAGCTAAGTCGCACGATGTGTGACATAGCAGCCAATCACAGCGCGTATTTGTTCAATGTCGTGTCTTTCTTGACGCCGTGCCACCCGACTCACGGCGAGTGACGCCGTGGACCACACTAAGTGGATGATGTCGGAAAGCGGATTTCGGACTTGAGCGGTTAACACTAAAAAACTTTAATCAGTTTCATGACGATTTATTTTATTTAATGTGATTGGTGGTCGTTGCCGACGAATGGATCGACACAAAACGGCCATTTTCTGATTGTTCCAAGCCCACTCCCGCACGAGAAAACGTGCACACCGAGAGAAGAAGTCAATTTTAATCGAATTTTAATTATTTTACAAATGTTAATCTTACCATTCGCAGAAACCTTGCCCTAAATTGTAAGATACTGAGCTCTTCACATAGGATTTACCTGAAACAAACAATAAACACAATTAGATATATGTATTTCAAAGTCACGATTACTGTTATTGTGCGATATTTACCCGCGGCTTAAAAATATTTAAGGGAGGTTCACCCATAACATTTAGGACTATGAAAAATACTTACATATGTACATATGTTCGATTTTCAAACTGAATAAGTTTAGTGGGAAAATACTATAATACTTGCCGAACCTTATCCAAAAATGCAATACACATTCAAATTATTTGGGATACTTGCATAACTTAATGTTTTATCACAATAGTATAAATATTATTTGACGCCCCGTGATTTCATTCGCGTAGTCAGTATTTTATACAAACTATAACACTGACTATCCTATATTCAGTATTACTAATATTCAGCCTAATCGGTTCAGCTTTAATTATTAATCATCTTCCTTTCTCTCTTTTTCCAAGTTATAATAGAACATCAGGTATGTCAATTTAACATGTAGGCAAGATGTGAAAGTGTGATAAGGAATAGATAAAATATGTAGTGGCAAATAATATTGAAAAGGGCATGCTTCGGTAGTTACAATGTTGTATCGAGAAACCAATGTCAATTAACGGAGCAGATTTGTATATTTGATGTATGGGGCCGACCTAAAAGCACCAAATCGGTAACAGTCTAAAATAATGATCTGTCATTAATCTTGTACAAGACAGTAAATGAAACTAGTTCAAGTTAAAGAAAGAAATTATTTATTTAGTAGAAACTAGTACGGTATGTCCCGGGTTCCTATTACCATATGTTTTGGGTGACGGGACGCGATCTGTCAAAATTAAGTTTAAGTGAGGTAACTTGAGCCGTGTGGTGACGGCGAATAGAATACATGTGTCACCTCTCCAGCCCAACTTTGCCCGTCGTGGGAGTCGTAAAAGGCCACCGTGGGAACTCTCCCGAGGACGGGCATCGGTCGTTTTCTGTGAGTTAAACAATAACACCACTACGATCGCCAACACGCCAGCCAAGCGTAGCGATTATTGGCATTTTCCCCCAAATTATCATGGAAATCAACGGGGGAGGCCCTCGTCCAGCAGTGGCTGATGATGATGAAGAAGGTAAGGCATTATGGCCCCCATTATGGCATAGATGATCAAAGTAATGTTTTGGTGAAGAAGAAAATATTTAACATAGTGAAAATATTGATAACTCAACCATTTTTAGAGAATAGTTATAAAAGCAAATGTACTAATTTATTTAAAACTTCCTACTTAAGTACCAGCTTTTTTATAATCAGATCGTAAAGATAGTTAAAATTATATAATATCATTTTTAGTGCTTGTTTTTAAGTTCCAATGTTAATGTTTTCGTTCGGTTTGTTTTGGTATAAAGCATTCTAAATTATATTATGTAAATGCAAGTTAATTTTATAAGTGATTGTATAGATAAAATTCTATATATTTATGATTGTTTGATTGATAGTTGATAGACAAAAATACAATTTATCATAGAAACCATCATTGGCATCAATTATGCTGAGATATCATCATAATAATTTGTAATTGACGTAATCACAGATAATATTTGCTCAACTTAGATTAATCGTGCATCATTCTGAATTGTATTTGGTTTTTATAATATTATCAAATGCATAATTGATTTGTTTATTTGAATTTAAGAGGAGAAACTATTGGAACGACTTGAGAAATTCGCGACTAAAATCTGGATTTTCATTTATGTATTTATATTTATACTTGAAAGTATTGTCAATGGCACCCATAGTACAAGGTGTTTCTGATTATGTAATCGTGTGTTCAATTTCCGGCCGAATTCCTTATTATTACTTTTATTAAGACCTCTTTTTCTTAACGTAGAAGTTATTTTGTTACTATTGCCGACTAATAGTATGTGACCCTGAAACGGTTAACCTATAGCAGGAAAATTGACGTGACTTGGATGAACTTATATTAATAGTAAGTTACCATTATTGCGTTATTTTCTTGGCAGTACATAACAAAATTTCATAGTAATATGTAGGGACTGGGCGGAGTTGATTCAAGAGAAATTGATCCTAAACATTTCCTGCATTCGCAGCAGAATCGAATTGCATCACCACCGGATCAAATCAATAAAGAATGGTACGCATTGATGAGTATGACGACTTACATAATAACATTCTGAGTGAGTCAAATACAAACTGCCCAAACACAAGAGCCGAGAAATTGTACATTTTTAATTTGATGAAAGTTGCATGGGTGAACTTTTAAAATTGTAACGGATCGTTGCTCGTTAACGGACGATTTCGGCTATTGAATTGTGCGTAGAAACGTATAAATTTTACTATCTACTTAAGTTAAATAATACATTCGAAATTATGTTGAAATATTAATTTGAATAACATGTTTGGTGCAAACAAGTTCTAATAGCTGATGCTAAGTCAGAATTAGGATAGAAATATAAATTCTTTTTAGTGACTCCCGGCACATTTTTCATACTGAATGGGCAGTTTCAATACTTGATAAGTTAGTAGGATAAGTAATCTAATCCTAGAATTTAGTCTGGTCTCCGCATTTTCAAATAATTACTCAGAAACGATAAAAATGCGAACGAATTCTATTCAAATTTTGACGGTGACTTAATTCTTTGTGATTCTCAAATTAAGTCTCTGTCAAATGTGTTTTGAATCTTAATATTCTTACTCATAACTAAACCTGGTACGAGTCACGGCCCATGATGCTATAGGTTGAGGGCATCTATTAGAGGCTAGATATAATTTGTATGCTATAGCTATACAAATCCCACTACGATAAATCAATGTGAAATAAGTTGATTATATTCGTTGTATTCAGGTATAAGAAATACATCTACATTCAAGCCCTACCCGGCTCTATCCTCTAAAGCCGTGCGCCTGTCTCTTTTCATTGCGCTCTTTTCCTTGTCTTCATACAAAACATCTTTATCCCTACTTTATGGCCAACGTCCCTAATAGGGTGTATCACCTTATAGGGCATTTACGACTACATTACAGTCGCGTCTTCAGTCATTTAAATATCCCTTAACTTGACAAATGTGTTCATCGTGTTGCAGGCGTAGGCTATCAGCAAGCCTTGTAAAAGTTCAGTTTGCTACCGCTCGGACTTAATTGTGATTACTCTATCCCAGTAAGTTTACTCATCATCATCATCATCATCAGCTCATACCTGTCCACAGCTGGACATAGGCCTCTCCAATTGCACGCCACTGTGATCTGTTTTCGGCTTCTCGCATCCAGTTTCTGCCAGCCATCTTGCGTATATCATCAGTCCACCTTGCCTGAGGACGTCCTACACTCCGTTTACTCTTGCATTGTGAATTAATGCAAAAGCTTGAGGAAGTTCCAGTCTACAAACACTAACTTATAAGCTATAATTCATTAAATTCCTCACATTCTTTCCAACACTGATTCAATATCATTGGATTACATATTAACGCAAGCGAGGCACCACAGTATTCATTCAGAGTTATACAGGTATTGAAAGCCGCGAATGTGCTCCAGAAGAATGTTAACAAATCTCATTAATGTATTCAAACCAACATCCAAATACATTTTGTATCATTAAAATAGCAGTGCACACATCAGCGGGGGCCAATTACTGCTTGTTTGTATAAAATGTTATCACGCTTTCGGAATAAATCGCGTTAGTTTAGTTCTATTGGGGTGCACGTATGTACAGGAACGCGTGAACGACTTAGAAAGTTTATTATATCTTTTGTTAAAGGTGTACTATAATTTTCTTGAACGGACAATTTACTTTATATTGTTATCTTGTTTTGGAAACATAGTGGTTAACCTTTTAACCGCCAGTGTCACCTATGTTATGAAACAAGTGATTTTGATGTTGTTTCGAAATGGAAATGAAAACTATAAAACAATATTTGTCATCTGGCGGACAAAATTTTCAAATATTCAGGTTCTAAACATTAATATAACAATTAATTGTAAAATGTGTTAGTAATCGCATAAATCGATTTCTCTAATTCTTTTTTTTGGTGCGTATTAATGTCAGCAGAAAGTTCTTATGAAAGAAAAACATTACTCCTACTGCTGAACATAGGCCTCCCTGGATGTTATATTCGTTTGATATTCATATTCATAGTTATTACAAGACAACGTCCGTCAGGTCCGATAGTCTCTAGTTATTCATAAAGGCCGATCACTTAAATAATAGGTATCTAATGAATAAGTGCGCTCCATTGTAGACCACATCGCTGCTTAACAGGGTTTTGGAAATTATAATAACTCTTTGGTATACCCTATTTGTGTATAGTGAAAGAGATGTATGATGACGTATTATTGAAACGTTCAATATTGGCTTTTTACGCGAAACCTCGTTAAATGCATGTATTTTAACAATAGAAAATATTTTGGAAGGTACCTAGGTGTAACCTAGGTACCTTCCAAAATAAATGCGTCGTCTGTCCTCTGTTTTTTTTTTATTAATCCCTACCATAGATCAAGTAATACAAAATAACGTAAAACAAGTTAATTTCCGACTACATATTAAATCATTTAAGAAACATAATGAAAGCGTAAACGCTGTATATAAGGGAGGTAGTTGAACTTTATCAAAAGAAACAGGATCAAAAATATGCCGCCATATTTGGTGTTGCAAGTGAAAGCAAAATCAAAACCAGGATAATACAAGTATATGTAGGTAAGTATGTAATTTAATATTATGGCTAAAAAGTAACCGTGGACAAGGCGTGTCAACCGACTTTTACACAAAAGGAGTTATGTCAACTTCCTGGTGTAAGTAGCTATGTATATCGGTTTTCTTTCTTTCGACAATGTGCGCGTGTGTGTGAGTGTATGCATCGCTCGGTAGCACCTCAAAAGCTGCACCGAATGTGATAATCCTTTCACATGCAAAGATACAGTTATACTTTGCGGTAAGTCTTTGTTTCTTGAATACTTAACTTGTTATACCCACACACACGGTACGACACCACAAGGATAACAATTGAAAATAAAGGTATAAGTTCATACTCGATTCATATTGGCACTTTATTGAATCGACTTATTGCAGCTTTCGCCTCGTTTAGATGTAAACAACTTACAGTGCGCATCACATTAATAAAATAATTTTGATTTTATGATATATGTATGAATGAATGAATAAACTCTTTATTGCACACATTACAAAATGTAAAACTAACAATGGTAAGATTGCAAATGGCGACCTTATCGCTCAAAGCGATTTCTTCCAGGTAACCTAATTTATATATAACGGAACTTAACATATAGTGTAATGGGTAGTGTGTGTCGCTATCCGGTCGAGCATGTTCTATCCTACTACTAAAATAATAAGAGTAAATAAGTATCAATATACATATGTATTTATTGTTAGATATGAGTGGATTTAATATTTCTTACTAGTGAACGGATTATTACAAAACCTGGATTATGAAATAAGCTATTTTATCCCCAATTCCCACAATAACTGATATACTGCAATGACATCTGATTTTGATTAGGACACAAAATTAAAAAACGAGCTCCAGGAAATTCCTAAGGAGTTTGGTATAAATATTACTAAGTCACTAACACAAGAAGTCGGTTTAGATTAATTATGTTAAAAAAAGAATTAGTAATAGAATAACGGCCCAAATGCACAGTTTTTATCGCGGAGTTACATAAAAAATCGCGTGTCAATAGAATCTATCTATACTTTAGGTATATCGGTTGAGGAAGCTAATATCGCATATAAATTGATAGTATTTTTAACACATCCACGGACGTAGTTCTTTTGGTTCCGTATTGCTAAACCTCCTATTATGACACCAAACCGTTATGAACTAGGTATTTCGTTTTATTGCTTGTTTTTCATTGCAAAATCTAGGTATTAGTGATTTATTTCCGATGGTTGTTTTCGTATAATTATCATTCGTTAAAAATAGGAATATTTTAACGAAAGCTCCCTTCGTTTCTTTGTTTACGCTCGCAGATGGATTTGTTTGTGTGATTGTGCTTGTCACTTTTTTACTATCCGCTCGTGACCACGGCAAATCCAACGGTGTCGAAACCTCGATAAAAACTTAAGTGTCTCCTCTTACCCCTCTGCAGGAGATCGTATGACCGCAAGTAAACATCTAACGCAGGCAGATTTTCAATGAAATTTCCTGATCACTACCCCGTAATTTATTTATTAAATATTTACAAAAAGGCTGACAGCTCAGGGCCAAAGCGTACTTAATGTTACATGTAATAGGAACCTACTTATACTTACTTAATCTAGAGGAAAGTGATGTACAAAAATAATATATAGCTTATAAAAAAAATATACGTAATATCAGTTTATACAAATTGTAACACATTGTACTAAGCAAATGTATTTTTACCTTTGTAGTCTAAGGTGTTGTGGGTGACAAGGCAAATGTCATGCCCTTAGCTTCAGCGGTTGCCTCTAGTCAACAAAATGAGAGCAAGTGATATTTTGTATTGTAGGTACTAAGCCTGCCGCCCTACGTTATCTGCTTAAATATATCTACCTAGTTGAAAGCTAAGCGTATTCCAGCTTGGTATGCATTGCACACACGAGCATCGTGATAAACAGAGTAATACGATGCCAGTTCTAGCCATATCTATATCAGCACTTGGCTTGCTCTCAAGTTTCATCCTTGTGGCAGAAACGAACAAAGGACTTAAGTTGTGATTTATAAAGGAAACGTCAACATAAACTTCAGGAGAAAGGTTCCACCACTATCGTGGAAATCATTCGGGGAGGCCCACGTCCAACAGTGGACGTCAAGTGGCTGATGATTTTGAAATTTACCTCTACACAACATAAATAGAAGTACCTAAATTTTTTTTCGAAACAGTAATATTAAATGGGGAAGGGGAGGGAATTCATAGAGAAAAAATATTTTGGTACAATGTACTCACATCTCCTGATCCCTGGTAAGGTGAAGAGAAACCATTTCTACACTCTTAAATAAAAATAATTTCAAAACTTTAATAAATAAAAATATCCCTGAATAATGAATACATTTACTGTGCACCGACCTGCTTTAGTTCTCTTTCTCACAGCTCAAGGCAAAATTGACTTCAATTTGTATTGTTTTAGGGTATGTTTACACCCACGCCAAGTTATTTATTAATACTATTTGACCAACCGAATACGGCAACTTTGTAACAGAAATGGTTCGTAATTAGGATCACAGTGAAAGGTGGGCGTGGGATCCTGCATGTAAGTATGTACTTACATAAATGAAACTTTAAACACGTCACATGACATAAAATGCACTTCAATAAATAAAGGTCAATACATATATAAAAAAATGTAATGAATTTTGAGTTTTCGTTTCGTAATATTTGATTGTTCGATTGATATTTTTTATGGAATGTGAGGCAAGTAAAAAAAAAGTACGTAAGTTATACATTTACATACGAGCCTAAAGTAGGGTAAGTACTGTAGGTAAACAATGTAACAGATGGCCGGGATATGCAAGTGAGGAGAGCCTGTAAAGGCAGTGACATGTATCCGTCTAAAATCAAAGTATTTGAGATTTTTATTATTACAATCAATCTCACGATTACTTAATACTTTTAACTGTCTATACTCGTAGATCGTAAAATATCAAACCCTGAATACTAGTTAGTGGCTATCTCTACGATGTTTAATAAACTTCTTATAAAATATTTTATAAGAAGAATATATTAGGTTGTCGAATGTTGCGAACGTTTGAACTCATTGCAAAATGCAAGAGTGAATTCTCACAATGTCGATGTTTAGTATCATTTAAACAAAACACCGATGTGGTTTGAAATTCAAAATAATAACGTAATTTTTAATGTCACAAATAAATTTGATTTCGGCCTTTGAATTTAATTACAAATCACATTGCAATTGCGCGTGCGGTGAGCAGTCATTCCGTCGCATTGTCGGCATTAGAAGACCTACAAGTAGCCTTTCCTATTCAATTACGTAGTATATGATCAGTTGTGTTACGGAAATATATACTTTCATCTTATTAAAGGAATGACAGTACGGTACATTGTTTAGTCAAAAGAACTACATGTATTTATTTACTAGGTGACCTGGCAACCGTTGCTGCCAATAAACATTATTGACAGTGTTACTCTAATATTATATGCATGTATTGTACATATAAACCTTCAAGAATCAATATATCTACTAAAGAAAACCAAATCATATTATCAAAAGTCATCGCTTAATTTTCAAGATCTACCTCTAAGCATACATAGGTACGAGTACAGACAGACGGAGGTGACTTTGTTTTATACTGTGTATTGAATGATAGGCCAATACTACAGTATATTTTCTTCACGGCTGTTTCCTTTGATATTTTTTTATTTAACTTTTTATTTCCTTTATATGTTCCTACACGTTAAAAACTTTAATGTATTATATTAACGAAAGTAAGATTAAACTACACAGGTGTAAACTCGAGATGGCACAAGTTATAAAAAATACCATGCAGTCGAATTCTTTTTCATAAAATGAAAATTGTTCGCTCTGTTTCACATATTTTAATAAGCGCAAGCATTGTTCGGTGCAAAAAGGTGTCGTTTTCATAATGCGCCGTTGAAATATCTGGGTTTCAGTACCGTAAACAGCTGTAATAGGTACGTTCAGTTGATTTATGTTTTATTGTACATAAGTAACTGTATTTTATACAATAGACATTATCTGCGGCGTTTTTGGCACTTTTTTCCTCTTACAGAAGAAGGATTTCTCGAAACTCGTTTCTCTACATTATACCTTTAGAAGTGTATATCGTAGTATTTATTGACGTTATGGTTAGTTCCTTAGGCTCATTAAAAAAAATATCATTTTCATAGCATCTAGTAGGTTTGAGAATTACATCTATTTTTAACGTCTTAAGGCCCCTGGCCATTTTTATCAGTAATTTCCTAGGATAGTGCAACGTTTGCAAGGTTGCCCAGTATCCGACTAACATTATAAATTTGAAAGATTGGATGGATGTCTGGATGTATGGATGGATGGATGTTTGTCCTTCTTTCCCGCGGAAAATACTGAACGGATTTTGACGAAACTTGGCAGTATTGTAGGTTATAAACTAAAATGACATATAGGCTATAAATTATGTTGGTAAAACAACGTTTGCCAGGTCAGCTAGTTTTTTTTTTATAAAATATGCCTCGTGTAACTCCTCGGAAATTTTTTTATCTAATTAATTTGTGTAAAGACACAAAATAAACTTAACACTTTCGCGGAGGAGAGGGAGGGATAGAGGAGAGGAGGGAGGGCAGACCCACTGATTATTGTTTTACCGAACGCCTATGTCCAGCAGTGGACTTCAGTGGGCAGACATGATGATGATGACGATTGTTTTACCAGATACCTGACGAGAAACTTGTGACAGAACGATGACTTAGTTGGATATTCACCTTACATTACAAACCAAGTACCTGTGCAGAGGAAGTACCTTACTCCATGTAGTTAGCGTAACCCTTTTGCAAACAGAATCCGTTTCTGAGGTAACCATTAGTAACACATTATCTCGATCATGGACAAGGTGACGTGACTTTGGCCCATATCATCATACACATTCGTATAGTGTACAGCTCGCGTTACGCCAACATTGTTTACCTTAACCATTTTATTACAATAAGACTATGTAAGCGTAGCTTTGTCTCGCCGAGATTCGACAAAAACGACCAAATAACAATGGGACGATTTAGCAATGTTGAAAATTGACGTTTTAAGACCCTCGACTCACGCTTCCACCGACGTCGTTTGGTGTGAACAGCCCACAATGGCTTAGCTAATGTGCTGACTTCACCGATTATGTCGACATGTTTTTTTTTTCCTCTCCACATTATACAATATTTTGCTAGAATTATAATCACCGGTTCTCAGAACATGAATTTATTGTTCCGTTCTTGTAATATCCGGTGTTAATAATGTCATATGTCACATGGCACACTGGAAAGGTAAGTATCCTATTAATAATTATAAATGAATAGTACGTAACATTTGTCAGATGTCAGTGCGTGTGTTTGTTATTTTTTAACCAACTTAAAAAAAAAGTGGAGGTTTTCAATTCGAAGGTATTTTATGTTTTATGTTTGTCACCTCAAAACTTTTGACTGGATGAATAGATTTTTTTGGGACTACTTTATTTAAATAGTTTATTAGTTGTACACACACACTTCTTCACGCCTTGTAATCCCATAGCGGGGTAGGCAGAGGCATTTGCTATGCAAGTGCACCACGGTTCACCAAGCGTATTTAACCCAACGTGACGGGGGATATTAGTATGTATTTCTTTGTTATTATTATTTGAAGGGAAGTTCGTGAAATCATACATTGTAAGACACGTATAATTACGTTGTGACACATATGACAATTGTGACAGAAAGAGGACACAAAATATGCTATTGAGTAAAAAAAGTTTAGAACTTGATACAAATTCGAGTCCCTCATTATGACGATCTGTGGGTAAATCTACTATGGCAGAATATTAATATCTATGCATGTGACTAATACTCGTATGTGTAGGTACATAATATACCTACAGTAGCTTAGTCACTTCAGCAGCACGCGTTTTGTAGTGTGAGTTATAGTTGTTGGAACACAACCTTCCTTTAATTCTGCTTAAGTGTGTGTGTGTGTGTGTGTGTGTGTAGGTAAATACACAATTACGTTAACTGGAGCACTCAGCTGTTCTTACTCTTACTTGGATACTGTATAAATTACAATAGGAATTTTTGGAATGACATTTGACACCAAATGTCAACCAACCACGTTCCAGGCGGAGATGGCGAGGCGAAGTGGAAGTCTTCGGATAGGCTTTTACCATCAGTGGGAAAAAAACTAATCTATATGAAAAAAAATGGCTCCGATTAAGTTCATGTTAACCTGAAGTAAAGTGTCTAAATTTTTTTTATTTAGCTTCTTTTGTGTTCCACTGTGTCCGTCGGCAAGAACCCAAAATATAAAGTCTAAAATATAACAAAAAAAAATTATTAGCTCGAAGAATATACTTTGTGATCTCAGCTGTGAAGTAAAGGCAATTAAATATGTTACTGTAATATGCCCGCATTCTAACAATAAACCCTGCTGTCATATTTTTAACAAAGTATGTTTATACAACATAAATTCTTTGTAATGCCATAAACGGAAAATTACGTTATCATGCGTGTTTGATATTGAGTTTCATTCATAAAACACAGACTTTTCTGTTATAGCATTACTAGATCCACAATGTGCATCAAATGTACTTACTAATTTTACGTCCTATTTTCTAAGATTTTTGTTAGTCATTAAAGGACATTACATCGGTCTATCAACAGATCAGAGTGGCGTGCAATTGGAGAGGCCTATAAAGGACATTATTTTGATATAATTTGTTTTATAAGATAACAAGATCTTGAACCCACTTCAATCAGTAACATGTTAAGACTTTTGTGATTTTCTCATGGATGCCACTGTCAGAACTGAACCAAATTCAAATTGGACCAAACACTTGGGAAGCACCAGTTTTCAAATTTAAAAGAACCATCAATATCGCTTCACTCAATCTGATGTTATGAGGTAACAAAACATTAAAATCATTGAGATGAGAATTGAAACCCTCCTCATTTTTTAAAGTCGGTTGAAATTTTAAACAAAAGTTTGGTTTCTTCTACTCAAGACCAACGTAAACAAGGAAAGCGAACAACTCAGTTTGGAAAACGGTAATTGGGTGACACCTGTACAAACATTTAGTGCATATATTTCAATGACCCTATTTGTAGAATGTGAATTCACGCAATATTACCTACATGACGTGTTCAACAGACTAAGTAACTTTACTTAGCATCAGTCGTAACATTGGCGTGTAAGATTCACTAAACAAATCTCTCTTGAAATGTACATTGAACGACAGAGCTAACTACTTACTTATTTTAACTTAGTTTTTTAACACATCATTTGAATTTAATTCTGACACTTAATGATCGACGGTCATGACTTCGATAAAGCCACATAAGCCAAATCAATTATTATTAATTAGGTTTATCAGAATCTGACACCCGAAGTAGATAGGAGCCTCTTAGAGTAGAGCCAAATTGTCGTATGTGAAATGTGCCGACATAATAATATTAACATCATCATCATTAGTTACATGACGCTGAACGAGGGCCTCCCCCAATGATGACTATGATGATCATTTGGGGGGAAATGCCAATAATTGCCACGCTTGGCAGACGGGTTGGCGATCGCAGAGGTGTTGTAGTTTAACTCACAGAGAGCGCTGCTGCCTGTCCTCTGGAGTTCCCTCGGTCGCCTCTTACGACGTCCACGATGGGAAAAGTTGGGCTGGGATGGTGACACAGATATTCTATTCGATTTCACCATACGGCTACTAACAATTATCATATTAAACGCATACGAATGTTATATCCTTTCATTCACAAATAATTGCATCGAAATATTTTTACGAATTAAGTTAAAACGTTGTCAGACGTATAGGTATCAACGTAGACTAGTTTGTTCGTAGTTGGCATACATTTGCCCAGATCACCTACCAGTTTTACGTATTTTTTTTTAATGAAACGCGCACGGATATTATTATTTATTAATCAATAAGCGTTGAGTAAAATAACAAAGGTAGGTAATCTTGTCTTTGATATCTATATTCGAGCCGATATACCCCGTGAACAATATTCAATTATACGTCCTTTTTTCTTAGATATTTCATAGTAAAAGTACACTATTTTGATATAATTTGTGTTGTTTGTTGTAGACCAGTTTGTCTACATTTGTAATAATAAATACCACGGATAAAATTTTAATATCAATAGATTGGAGCTAAACAATTCTGTCCTTTCTTCTCTCAAAATAATATTAACAATGGCCGAATATTTATTCATTACACACAACAAATCACTTATCGCTGCAGGCTTGTGAAGAAACTCACGCGACGCATCACAAATCAGAAATATATACCAATAATAAATGATCTCCTATTAAAGGGATTGTCATTGGTACAGAGGTCTGGTTTATCTGGACATTTACATACTTACGTGTCCCAGCCATACATATTTTAGACCGAGGACTCCACTTTACATGTCTGATGAAAATCGCCTCGGAGGAAACTAAGTATTGCTGCGATTTATAAAGCAACTAACTGGCCCGGCAAACATTGTTTGCCAATGTACATTATTAACAATGTTTCTCTGCTGTTATATGCATGTATATATATCTAGATCTTGTATCTATATGTGTATAAAAGAAAGTTGTGTTAGTTACACTATTTATAGATCAAAAACGGCTGAACCGATTAAGCTGAAAATTGGTACTACACGATGTTCCCATCAGTGTTGGGGTATCCATAATGGATTTCTCCACTTTAAAACTGGGGTAGTTACTTAGTGACCGCTATCCGTAAAAAAAATATGTATCAATACAAGTGGGAATATTCTAATTAGAATAAATGCACCGAATACTTTTGACTACACGACGAAATACTATCTGCGTTTTTTTTTTGTTCCCGTGGAAATTTCGGGATAAAATACAGATTATGTAACTCAGGGATAATGTAGCATTCTAATGGTGAGGAATTATCGAATTCCGTCCAGTCGTTTTTAAGTTTATTCGTTATCCATGAAATTATTTCCTCTTCATAATATTAGTATAAACAAACAGCTCTGCGGGATCCCAGCTAAATTGTTAGCCTATTGTGGACCCGTCAGACACTATACAGTCTTAACTATGAATATTGATTTCGAATTAGCATAATTTTTCAACGCTAATTTCCTGTTTTTTTCAAAGAACCTTCTCCCGAATGACGATCACTTTTATATAAGACTAGCTGACTCGGCAAACGTTGTTTTACCAATATACTTTATTATGTTATTCTAGTTTATAAGCTACAATACTGCCAAGTTTCATCAAAATCCGTCCAGTACTTTCTGCGTGAAAGAAGGACGAACATCCATCCATCCATACATCCAGACATCCATCCAAACTTTCGCATTTATAATATTAGTAGGATTATTTTAGGACAAACCCACACGACGCACGACACTATTTATGAGTATTAGGGCAAACAGACGCGCCCTTTTTCTATTCTAATCTGACCTGCTTTAATGTCAACAAAAGTCCTACAAAAAGTCCATCGTATGCGCATGGCACAAACGAATCACGAATTTTTTTTTCAAAGTTTAAAAATACGAACATGCCTTGGAAAGGACCATAATATTATGTGACTTATGCTATATTGACTCTTAACACAATTGTGACAAAACATTGGCAAAGCCTTAAAAATACGAGATTAGACATTTACAAACGAAAATCAATATTTACATACGTGTACAAGACACCGACAAAATCGTAATGGTTTATCATGTAGGTAACTATTCTGTACCTTCCTATACTGCAGATACTTGAGACATGATCAATATATCAACGCAACCAAATGAAATAAACTGTGATTGGTCAATAGTTCATCATCAGCCACATAACGTCCACTGCTAGACGAGGTCCTCCAATAATGTCATTTGGGGTGAAATGTATACAATAGTCGACACGTTTGGCTGTGGTGGTGTTGTGATTTAGCTCACAGAGAGCGCTGCTGCCTGTTCTCTGGAGAGTTCCCTCGCCCTCTCTTAACTTTTCCCGTCATAGGGTAATAGTAACAAATGTATTCTATTCGCCGTCAACACACTGCCATATTGGCCAATGTTTACTATGTCACTACCCCATCACGGTATTGATGAACGAATTTTGTTGAGATTTCAATTTAAATGCACTTCATGAAACCAACGTCTGTGTGTTTACATTGATGAACGCTATTTTTACTAATTTAGTTTCGCAGCAGAAAAGACGTAATTACTATTGAACGATTATAACAAAACATAACGTTATGTAAGTCATTTTTAACAGTTTTACCTATAAAGATAGATTGTTGTAACATAACCTGCCTTGTTGAATAATGTTTGTCCCCTCATAATAGTTGCACTTTTCGACTTGCGACATTTTACAAGCTGCAACGATAATGGCACAACGTACTTTTTTTCCTCTCCGTGTACAAGTCGCACATTCACGATAAAAGGCCAGTCACTTATCGATAATTAGTTTCCTCATACGACAGCTATACTTCATTCAATCGACTGTTTAGCGTTACGTCACTAGCGAATCCGTCACATCGTTGCCGGTTGCTTCATCCGCTGATGATGATGTATGGACAATAGAACTGACGGCATACTTGAATGGGCCGAAGATTAACGAACACATTATTTATTATAAAATTATACATCATACTAATAATAGATAAGTAATTATAATAAATGCGAAATTATGGATCAGATTTTTTTTGACAATTTGCATAATAGATAAATAAGTATCATGAATGCGTTGGTATGAATGTGTGGATAGATATAATTTGTTCTTCCTCAAAGCGATACTTTTCGCTTTGAGGAACGGATTTTGACTAAATTTCACATTATCATTTTCTTCCAATGCCATTTAGGCCGAAGGGACATTTTGTAAATACATATTTTATATTTTTATTTGAAACGTTACATATGAGGAATTTTCACGGAAAGCTACTTTCAAAATCGGTTAAGTAAATACACAGATCGTTCCTAGTAAGTAAGTAAGTAGATAACTTTTACCTAGTATTTATATAAATAGAACTTATTCATTCAAGGAAACTGTATGTACCACACTATATTACTTACACCTCATGTATATTTACCTAACGTAATTATAACTTTATTAATTTACATTACATAATTACAACGGACATATTTATAAGTATCAGAATAAATATAAACAGATAAAAGATCATAAAAATGTTCTGAAATTTAATTGTTTAGGTATTTCCTCGAACAATATGCGTTGTAACTTATGTAAGGATTATGTAAGTTTACGTTCCTACATACTTACATACCGTGCATGCATACCGTATTATTAGACCAACGTGACATGGTGGACATTTCCGTTCTGACCAATAGGAATGAAGCTTGTCCAACTACACAATTTAGGGGTTGTACACAAAACTCTACACACATGTATTTATTAAGCGAGTTCAAAAAAGAAATCTTTTTTTTACGTTTTTTCGCGAATAACGTCGTTTGTGAACCAATTTTTGTGCATTTCCTTTTTTTTTCTCACGTGATAAGGAAATCAGCGTTTGATGATGTCAAAGCCGATAAATCGAGGGGAACTTTAAGCAAATGTATGTGCGGACGGCTAGTATTGCCTAAAGTCGGCTCTTTTTTTTTAATGTCGAATTCGCATCGAAGTTTTGTAAACAAGTTAACTATTTTCCCACCATTTTGACCCCTGTTAGGGCCAGAATCCAACAATGACACAAATAACAAGTCAACATTCTTTCAATCCGGTTACTTATACTTAGGTATCTTAGTTTTGGTCTCTCGTCTCTCGGACTAGCAAATCGCTTGTTACTTGCTTCTTAAACAGAAATATGGATAGTATACAATTATTATTAATCAAAAACAACTATTCAGTAAAACAATAACTTGGTTCCAGAAAGAATGCCGTCCGTATTGTTTTAAAAAATATAATGAAGTGTTTTTTTAGAGTATTTTATGTACGACTTGCTGCCCCGGAAAACATTTATTTAGCCATAAGTCGACTAGTATTGGAAAAAATTCAGCTGATAGGGGTAAACATCATATCCATTTACCTTTTGAACCGTTTATGGACTTCCACAAATAATTCAAGACTAAACGTAGCCAAATCGGTCCAGCCATTAGCGAGTTTCCACGGTATGAGAGGATAAGGGATACCATAATTATTAAAGGAATAACTTCCTCAAAGGAATCATTGCTAAAGGCAAAAATCTTGTGTCACTAGAAATATGACATCAAAGACGAATCAATTAATAGCCTATTGTATGATTGAAAAAAAAAACATAAACGTGAATTAGTAAACTCAAGATTTCAATACGAAATAACAATGTCCAATACACACAATATTGAGCTCTACTGCAATGAAGTTAGAGTAACTTTTACATAATTCAATATTTTAGATCTCAATGACTATTTGTATTTCATTATCAGTCTAATTTATATAGCCATAGAGTAACATATTGTGTGAATAAGAATCTGTCACCGTCTATCTCGGATTAAAAACCCGACTTTAGACATTAAACGTGCTCAATCTACGTCACGGTAACTGATCCCACAATAATACAAAAAAAATAACTTCATTTGTTCTCATACAAACTCAACATTACGCATCTACATCGTGGTCAGAATTGTAACTAAAAGATTTAAATTTTAAAATAAACGGCTGAATGACTAACTTAGGAATTTCCGAAAGGGTTTAGAGAGCATTGTACTTAGATACTGAATTTATTTACAAAAAACTCAAGATACTAATCTTTGCCAACTTGTGACTTAACAAGGACTAAACCCATATCCAGCTAAATACCAATCTATAATACAATTTCAAGGAGGTAGGCACCTTATTGTACCCTGCACATAAGCCTAAGAATACAAACAAAACCTATGAAATTTTATTTTTCTATTACGTTCATTTTCGTAGCAATCAATGAATAAAATATAACTAATCTAATCCATGTTACCTTCTTATATGTTACGTTATATATTTTCTTATGAAGTTTAATCAAGATCCTTTCAGTACTAGTTTTTCCATGAAGAAGATAGAAACTGCATAATTTTTTTTTTTTAACACTGTGTTAAGCAGGCATGATGATATTTCACAAACATTCATATTTACAACATTGGCACTTAGTGCAATCTAGTGGTCTAGTCCTAGAGAATAGTAAGTAAGTATTACCCGTCATAAAAATGTTGAAAAATCATTAATTAACACCTTCAAAAATTGCAGTGTTGATAAGTTCGGATCACACGTCGATTTCGTCCGAAAATATTTGTAGGTCAAACACTGACAAATTGTCTCACGCTACGAAAAACTTGCGAAATCTTATTAATGTTGTGATATGAGTAGACATCCATGCAATCAGCTGGAGATCTAAATGTCATTGCAAATCTGCGAATCAAGAACTGGTTCGACAGGTAGTGTCCATAATTATAACAGATATAATTTTTTGTTGGGTAATATACTTACGAGTGGCAACAAAATTGTCAAGGTCTTGCACTCTAATCAGGGATGAGCCAGAGAGGTCCATTCAAAGACTCAATCAAGGCCTCTTAATTGAAAAGAGGACTGGGAGAAAGCACCTGCTAAAAATCTGATGAATCTTAACACTGTTACGTTTCTTGTACTAAAACTATTGAATTTTTAAAAACCTAAATATATGTGATGGTATCTGAGGACGGGCAGCAGTACCCTCTGTGAGTTAAACCACAACACTACTGCGATCGCCAACCCACCTGCCAAGCGTGGCGATTATTGGCATTTCCCCCCATATTTTGACGGTGATCTTTGGCGGAGGCCCTTGTCCTGCAGTGGACGTCATGTGGCTGATGATAATTAATATATGTTTCCTATGAAGGATTCAGGCATAGATAGAGTTTTGGTAACGAATCTTAGTTTAAACGTTATACAAGATTTGCCATGAGTTGTGCGTGCATAACGCGTAATTATTTCTTATTATCTGTATTACTCGTAAAAAAGCAATTATAAAATACCACTTTATGACTTCATACTTCAATAGACGAAGATTTTGTACGATATCTCTTCCATACAATGTTATCAAAATTTAACATCTCATATTAACTATTCTTTCTGTGTGAAATTTTCTAGCTTCGTTTTCTGTCGTCAAATTCACTCGCAGGTCAGGTAGTTTTTTTTTTAAATAGAAATCTGCAACAAACACACCGCAGACATTTGTTTTCACTCTCGATTTCAATTATTCTAATCTCTATTCTTTTGCATGACACGTTTCTGCGAAGAAAGTTGAATGACAACTTACAGTTATTTTCAATACACACTGTATGTTATGAGTAAAAATCGTAAAATTCAAGATTCGATCAAATTTCTTTGAAAATACAGGATTAACTTACTGTGAAACTTGCTTTCAATTAAATTACCTTGCTTTTTCCGATCGCCAATTATGAGTACCAATAAAATGACGGTTATTTCTTGAAATGAAAATGCCAAAACTAGTTTATATATGTTTTGATCTTAAATCAACCGACTCAATCAATAAAAGATTAAAAATCTCAACTAAAAACATCGGAATCCGTAAATGTGCCTTGAAGAACACAAATATATATGCTCAGCTCACCTTTTTAATTTTCTCGACATTATGACACAAACATAAAATCGCGCTGTTATATTCAGTACAAATAATATTAAACACAATTTCAGAGCTCGATTACTTAAAAATTATTCAAATCGGCTGACTAGCCGATTTGAAATAAAATATGTGACTTGGTGACTACCAATCATGAGAAATATATTCACACAATGTAAATACACGCAATTTACGTCAATCTAATAACGCAAATTGATGAAGCGGACAACACGTATATTTTTCATACAAAACATCACATACCTCATGTCACTGTCATCATACGGTCGTACACGAGACAAAAAAACACAGAAGAATATAAAAGTCGTTACTTGTCAACTCAATTATCCCCGCGAAATGTAGAGCATCGCACGAACATGCAAATTATTTAGCACCACGTCCATCCTTGACCAACAAACGTAGGTATCTCTAGCTAAACATTGTTTTTATGTAATAGAATTTATTATTGAATACCCACATTATTTTTGTAATATTGCCCTGGTGGTGATGTGACCTAAAATGCCGACGTTGTCAAATGTAGAGTAAGTAGACGCCCGTGTCACACGCCCTGACCGGTTCGTATTATTCTATTTTCGTACGACATCATTTTTTAATCATCTCTGGGAACAACGTTTAAAAAACGATTCCCTTTTTTTAATGTAGAGATGCTAATAAAGTAGCGTCTATGGTTATTGGGACAGATGGCGCTAGAGGCTCTATCATGGTCATACACTATAAAAATGGCATGTCCCCATTCCCCCTTTCGAAAGGAATATTGTATCGAAAGAAGTTTTGCTAGTATATTTGATGATTTATATACGATAAATAATAAATAAACATAGCTCCCTGAACTCGACTCTTCTTGTAAAAAACTGTCTACCTAGTACAATTATTTACTTCCCAGACCAGCAATGTTTTTAATCAGTTTGTATCTAGAATTCAACCTTGTTTCGCTGCGGAATCCAAGTAATTAACAATAAACGTAAGTAATTGTTCGGGGAAGTTTTGAATTTGAAGAATCGGAAAGGAAATGCGATTTCATCTTAAAGGCCGGAAGGGAACAACGTTGGAATTAACTTTAAAAAAAAATGCAACATCAAGGCCATAGGCGTAATAAAATTAGCATTTCTTGTTATCTGCTATCTAAAATAGAAAGTGTAATGCATACCAATATACAATCATATGCTTTGATATTACATCTTAAATAATGAAGTATTACGATAATACTTTCCCCGTAATTGGACATAACGAGATAACATAATTTAATATGGAGAACCGAGATGTATGTGATGTCACTACATCAGACCATATATCTGTTTCTGGGTCGAAAGTCGCCAGTTCGTTTCCCGCCTACAACGTAGTACTGTATTGATGAGATGAATGTATGAATTTCTGGGGATTATGTTTTTCTATGTAGATATTTAAAAGTATTTATATGTGTATGGCGTCAGCTGTTCATTGAAATGACCGTGATATTATTATTATTATGAACTAGCTGATCCAAACAATGTTTTATCCATTATTAAAACAGTGTTTCTCTGCTATGCTATTACAAAAAAACCTTCAAGCATATATAGGGACGGACAGCGGAATGCGACTTTGTTTTATACTATGAAATATTGATACCCAAGTACAAAACAACATTTCAAAACTATATTAAGACACTGCCTTTGAATAGGTATTGCATAATACTGAAATGTCCTTCACGGACATTTATGCTCCGATGTATATATTTTAATACTGTCAAGTGCGCAATGAACACACGCCAATCACATGCTAATACGACCCTTATGTTTTTAAGCTACATTAAAAAAGGAGGTTTCTCAACGGTCGAAATATATTTTTATATATTTGTTCACTTTACTACTTTTTTACTTCGTTGTTTATTAACCGATTTTGATAATACTTTTTTTGTTGGAAAGAAAATATTTCAAAGGTAATATTATGATGAGAAAGTCAGGGTTCGATGATGGCAGACCAGAAAAATCGTGGGGTCGACTATAGTTGGTACTGGTTGAAGTAGGTCCTTTTTTCTTTCAAGTTATTTCATTACTATACTCTTTTGAGTTTTAGCAGTATGAAAACTTTTGGTACTATGATAGGTACGACGATATTATTGATGATCCTTTTTGACCTCTACACAGGAAGCAGAATTCATATATACTGACTTTGAGGTCATGAACCCACTTTTTCTTACACAGCAAAGGTTCTTCTCTGGAAAAAGTTTTTTTTTTGTTATAAATCTTTGTGTGACCGTACATTTTGTTGTAAATGTTGGATAAGAAACGTGACATTTTAATAAGTTTAAATTCTTTCTATAACAAAAACAACTCTACTGGAATCGCTATAATTTTCTCAGTTTGGAAAAGTTGAGCCGGATCATGACCCCGAAGTCAGCCTGTATCGGTAGTTACTGAAAAACTTTTTGGCTATATATATATTCGTATTATCCTGTACCAAAAATATACTACTTTGTTCTTCATCCGGGCGTAAAATATGAACAGCTTATTTCAGAGAAACCTAACAAGTAACAACATTACGACCTTCGACCGGGTCAGTATTATAACTCACAAAATGACTTTCAGTTCAATTAGTTTCAGTGTCAAAGACATTATAGACAAGACTAGACAGTCTTATCCTGTTAATGGATGAATTAACACTTTATTATGTACTAGATATTCATAAGTAGTACATATTTCAATATGAAATATGAGACACAGAATGACAATGGTAATTTTACAAAGGCGACCTTATCGATGAACAATTTACCTATTCTATGGACATACAAATTGTGATTAAATGGTACCTCAGCAGCCCTAGCAAGCACGTCAAGAACGACACGACATAGAACAAAAGAAATTCATTGATAAATCATTTTTTTAAATAATTTACACCACTTTCTGCAACAAGCCGGCAATTTATAGATACACTTAATGAAAAACATCACTTGCGACATCACCTAATTTATGAATACGAGTGAAAATAAATAAAATACGACAGCGGCGCCCGTCTCCAGAACTATTCTGAAAAAATAATAGATTTAACTAGTAAGTAAGATTGATTACTGTGCCAAATAAAAAAAATATATGTATATACGCGTCGAATTGAGGGCCTTCTCCGTTTTTTCGTCGGCCAAAAAAAACGTAGACTACGATAGATACCTGATGATTATCATTATCTATTGCTACATCCTTACATATGTATACACTAGCACATTTCTACATAGATAAGGCTTTTGAAAATATTGAAAATTCAACGAGTACCTATTACATACCACATTACTTCATTGTCACCCTTCAATGGAGCGGCTTCTTAAAAATGTTGATTGATTACTGTGCCAAAATAATAAAGTAAACTACGATAGGTACCTGGAGATTATCATTATCTATTGTCATATCCTTACATATACGATTAAGATTAACATTTCTACATAGATATCGCTCTTGTAAAGACAGAAAGTGCCTACCACGAGTATTACATACCACGATACTGCATTTTTAACCGACTTCAAAAATGAGGAGGAAGTTCGTCGATTTTTTTAACTTGCCCAAAAACTTTTGACTGAGGGAACATCGGTTCCAAATCAATGGATCATTATTATTTTATTTGTAAGTTGTAGCTTCCCGGTTGGTCCTATTTAAATTTGGTTCAGTTCTGACTGGCATCCATGAGAAAACTACAAATCTGTCAAATTTTACTGTTTGAAGTCGGTTTTTATTTCTTCAAAGTAATGGCTCATTCATTGAAAGTGTTTTTGATTGTGGGTTAGCTATTTACGGACGTACCTATTCATAAAAAAAACGTAGGTACATTAACTAGTTGACATGTCGCACCTAAGGAGCAATATCAGAAAACACGCCTAAAGTAGCTCAAACTTGGTGTGTTACTGTCACTTGTATAGTAGTTTCCGAGTAAATTATTGACAGGTTATTCTTTAGTAGAGAAAAGCTGTTTCGTATTATAGGATTTTTAATGATAAAATACTTCTAGTGCAAAATTACATCTGCTACAGAAGTGACGTTATAGCACCGTAGCTACGTGCAATATATCAACTAAGATTATTTTGCCCTAACTTGGAGTACATTAGTAGTCTAATGTACTGTAAGCTGGTACTTAATAGACCTAGCAATGCACTAAGGCTGTTCTAACTGTTCGTGAAACCTACAGTAAGAGTCTGTACTTCCCACAATGCTCTTATGGGGAAGGAAGACATCGTGGGGAAACAATCTAATTAACAGTTTTGTGAACTCTATAAGGACGCTAGACGAGCAGCCATGAAAGGGATTCATAAGTTTTAAATTAAACATTTCCTGTGTCACTAAAACGTCAGTAATGTTGTGACTAGTAAAAAATAACTTAAACACATTTGTGGAGAATTCAATTTAGACAGTAGATGCCTTATTGTTCTCACGTCGACAAGTAGGATGTGTTCCCGAAAGGGTTAATGTCCAATGACATCCATAGGAGTTTCAACTTTAGGTAGACCAGATTTTTGGTCGATAGTACAATGCATTTGTACACAAGCCTCTGCATCTGTCGCTATCGGACTGATAATCATCAGTGTAAGTATTTATTTTATTATACTCTTTTACTGTAGTTATTTCATAATAATGTACGTCAGAGTACAAGACACAATTTCACACTATGCTAAATGTATTCACGGTACTTAAATAAATCGATCCTCAGCGAAGGCGATTTGACGCAGTTTTCACTGCAAATGTTTAAACGGAACAATATATTATTCAACTAAATACTTCGGCATACCTAATGGTGTGTTGACCACAACAGTGTAATGAGACCTCATCTCGTAAAGCGACCGCGTACTCGAGAGGTAGAGAAATATGCTAAGAAACACTGACAACTGCAATCTAGTTGGGTAAACGCCAAATGCTCGTTTATTGAACATTTTGTTGGGCGAGATTTGGACATGACCAAAACAAAAACTGAAAACGAAAGCTTGCTCCAAAAGGAACCTTAACAAGTTACAAATAAAGTTAGTTATTTATTGTCACCGACCGTGTTTTGCCGCGATAGTCTTCATAATTTCTATGTCCAAAAATAGATATCGGTATCTACCAGGAACTTCGCTGGCGGTGTCGTAAATAGATAGTGCATTCACGCAGACCAATGCACAGTCAAAAGAAAGTAGAGACTGTAAACTTAAAAATAGACAACTGATTCAGGTTTAAACATCATTAAGGAATTTACCACATCTAAAAAGCGTAATAAACTTCATAATTCTTGGTTGGATTATGTTAACTTCTAGGCTATTTGCCTGAGGAATATGGTGAAAATGTAAAATATTCTCGTCTTTTTTTAGTCGACTCGAAAAAAAAATCGAATGGTATGTTTCGAATGTTATTTTTTTAGTTTTTTATCCCAAAATTTCTTTCTTGTTGAACTGATTTGTATGATTCTTTTTCCTTCCCATTTGGTACCATTTAAATTAGGTTCAATTCCAACAAGGACATCCATGTGAAAACCACAAATCTGACACATTTTACTGGTTGAAATCGGTACTTCTTTCTTAAAAATTATGTTCTTTAACATTTTGAATTAAACCTTTACAGTTTATTGATTCCTAAAAATACACAAAAATGTCGAATCTCATAATTTGTACATCATTTCAACCTATCCAGATCAAAGGCCCTTAAATTCCAACGAAAACAAACTACAAAAGGCAATAAATTACAGATTATCTTTTGTACATACGAAGGACAATTTACGAGAAAATGTAGAGGAAATGTCGTAAATTTGGAGACAAATCTTACAATATTTTTCCATTTACACGTGTCATACATACAGTAACTTCTCAGAGATGGTGAAACAACTCTTGTTGAGTCCATTTTCCTATAAATTATATAAATTGTGAGAGATAACCGAAATCGTTCGTTGCCGGCTTTGATTTACTTCACTAAAAATGTTAATTTATTGACATTGCTTAGCCCACATACAAAAAATAAATCAAGTGCTGCATACGACCGGTTTTAATTTTTTTTTTTCTCTCTTTTCAACCGCATGTGGTAGTAGCAGATAAAAATTAGAAAGTATTAAACGTAAAAGTTATACGATGTAGGTATGTATGTGTAACAAATTAGGTAAGGATGATTTCATTGTCTTTCGTTTAAAAATCGGGCCAATAGAAGTAATTGAAATTATGCTGTTTAAATGGTTTCCATTCCATTTTCCATTCTCTTGTATGTAGAAGAGCAATAATTGACAGCAATTTACTACCCACCATGATTTTCTATTTCAAATTTCTCAGAAAGATTGTACTTTACGACGAGAAATTTTCACCTTTAATAAAATTACACACATCAAAAGTGTCTAGGGATCAAAGTAGTTAGTATTTTACAAAAACTGAATTCATTCATAATTTATTCAAAATGTGGTGATAAGTCAGGCATGGGGACTTAGGTAGGAGACCAATCCAGAAGATTAGATTTGATTAAAATAAATTAGATTTTTTTTAGAGCTAAAAATGTTCTTGATCCCTAGACACTTTTGATTTGTGTATATTGTATGCCATTAAATGATCCTATGAAAATAGGCTTTTATGTAATTGAACATTTTGGTATCTAAATATGGTTTAGGTTTTTAAAATAGACTCCTCCTGTGTACATGAAAATGGAGTATTTTTATTAATAAACTCTTGTTAACTGTTACAAAAAAACTTTCTGGTACCTATATACTACCAAGTCACTTTCACAGCGTATATCCTTAAAATGAAACCAATATATCGCGTTTGGGCCCTTTCACTCAGTTATTATCATAACTTGAAATATCTACTTACACGAAGATAGTAATATTTGTTTCAAAGTTATCTTATGGCGTATGAATGTATAAATGGTGCAGCTACGGTAATACAAAGATGTTTTGGGACGTGTCTAGAAACTTTGCAGCACAATAATTATTACAAACTTAATACAAAACAGCAAAAATAAAGATCTTCCGAAAGAAACAAAAACCTTTCCAGAGCCACATAAGCAACGCAACGCTCGTGGGGTAAAGGATAACATCATGATGAACCCCGCACACCACAAAGGCGTGTGAACCCTACAACGGCAATGGACTCATCCCCTGTCCCGTTGAGATAAATACGCTTGTGAATTGTGGGCATTTGCTTAGCATAAGCATCTGGCTACCCCGCTTTGGGATTAAAAGGCGTGAAGTGTATTTTATTTTTACAGCAGTAAAACGCCAAAAGATCCTTGTCGAACGCAACGGTTTTTGGTACGGTTTTCGGTAGATGATTCCTGAGGAAAGGTTATATGTAATACATGCATATAATCGTAGCAATACACTGTTAATAATGTATATTGCGAAACAACATTTGCCGGGTCAGCTGACAACATAATGTAATGTAGTATTCAAGAAATAAGGGCGTACACACGTACATGTAGATCAGATTGAAGTGCATCTATTTAAAAGTATCTATGTATTAATAGTAGAAATGGACGTATTGATAACAAACTCGTTACACGGCTATTTGCCTTATCTCACGTTCAATTACTACTTTTATAATTAATATATCTACTCACATAGTTTTAAGGTATATACTTACAATATATTGATTTATTGAATTGATTTACAAAAAAAATATAAAGACAATCATAGGCGTGTGTCTAATGTGTTATTAAATATCTAGCAATAGTGAATGACCTCTCAATATGCCCATTTTGACAGTAACCCTATTTATACTATAAGCTAGGTAACAAAGCTAAAACTTGTCATTGTTTCTCCATTTGACAGTACTTTTAGAACATCTCTAACAGTGCACATCATTACAACAATAGAGTCTTGAGAATCCGAAGGAACTTGATCTTTAAATGCATACCTAATTCAAAGATGGCAAATTTAAAAAAACACAAATGAACTTACCTTACTTTTTGCGTAACCCCTTAAAGCCCAATGTCTTTGTCAAAATTCGCTAACCGACAAGTAATGTGAAACTTTTCTAATTACGCAAAAAGCATTTGGCATTTCTTACTCGGAACTAAACCGACTATAAATCTATAGCTGTCACTTAAGCAGGGTTTTGGCAAAGTAAAGCTTGTAAGAGCTTTATTAATCTTACCGTTAGGATAGCTTTAGCTTTGGCTGACCTGTCAGGTCAAATCTTCTGTCCTTCCTTCTCTCAAAATACAATTTTTGGCAGTTACCGATATCGTGAAGAAAGATTAAAATTGAAAAGTTTGAAAATGAAAGCGCCATTGTACAATCAGTGAATTCCACAAAAGTCATCAAGTGAAATACAGAAAATTGGTGTAAATTGACATATTTCAACCAATCATTCAAATAATGACCAAAAATTATTTGTCAAAGGTGTAAATTTTAATAATTATTTTAAGTAGGTATAGGATATTTATGTGTTTAGAGATTTAGTTCCATCCGCCTTTCAAGATGCACCTTTTGACAGTGTGGTCTTTCTTAAAGATATAACTTCGAAAGTTAGTTAACTTTCGATTTTTTTTCGCGTCGTATTAAACGCGTGCCTAAATGGGCAGGTAGAGCACATGGTCCTTCACCCTGCGTGTGCCGAGGACCGGTTCCACTAAGACTAGACCAGACTGTGGCACTATAAAACCTCTCAGGTTTCATCTCACTACTACCAATTCAACACCACTGCAACAGTCTCAGGTGCTTTGACCTCTCAGGAAACATTATGAAGCGTGTGTGGTGAAAGAATGAATATTAATGCTGATTGAAGACACGTTAACTTGGTATCGCTTGCAGATTTGAGTTGTAAAAAGAATTACACTAGATCCCACACAGCGTCAGATATTTGATGTGATTATTATCTTATTATTATGATGTGATTTTTATATTATTATTATTATCTGAGGAATTATCATAAATATTATGTAAAAGATACACCTACGCCTGTTAATCTTAACGCAAAGTAGGTACCTACTTGCAAAGGAAAGCCTACGTTAGGCTTAAAAGTTTCACACACCATATTGCGTTATGTATATTTCACCACAATGTTTTACATTCGTCTTAATATCGCGCAGAGTCCAAGGAATTCGAAAAAGAGATGGTGAACTCCAGGTCTATCTAGCCGTACTCGAACTCACAACGTTCCTCAACAAGTTCCTCTCTCGTTCGACTACAAGTCTAAGTATGGTAAAATGGCTCTAGATTCGGTCTGCCCTGTTGTAGATAACGCAGGCGAGTTTATGTGTTGGTACCTGTATCTATCTATGTAATGTACTTTTTAAAGATTATGCAAAATAAATCAACTCACTGAGAGACCTTTTCTAGACAACAAATGCAACATTATGTGCATTAATAAACTGCATTGTAAATACATAGGTACAATTTGTTTAAAAAGTAATTGATTTAACTTTAGTTCGAGTTGCTGCAGAGTTTCCCAATAAAAACACCAAATAACAGGAGCAACATATTAAACAAAACCATTTTGTTCGGTTTTGTTATCGTGCGACCTTCACATCACAAAATTAAATGGAAAAGAAACATTCCAATTATCAATTTGATAATAATAATTGAACTCGTATTTCAATTTCTGTTTTCGTAATAGCAGATTATTTATTTGTAATAGTTTGTGGTTTTAATACATACATACCTACTTAACTCTTTTATGGACACACAATTTAAAACAACAGAAGTTAACAACGACATACTGATCTGGGACGTAAACAGAATGCATCAGCTGCCTTCCTTCCTGACATAATACCTAATCTATAAAACCTGGCCTATATCTGAAGATTTGGATTTATTCAGGCCACAAGCTAGCAACTTGTAACTGAAGGCCCATATTAACATTTTAAACTGCTTATTAGATATGCTAAATGTAGCTGAAGAGTCCTTGTAATAAATGTATAAGGTACGGTTCACCCCTTTTAGGTATTACTGATGTGAGTGTGTGTGTGTATATGAGAAGTTTCATTATTATTACATTTACAAGCGAGATATGTCCCCAAAAGGGTTAATTTATTTAAAGATAAGCAGATTTTTTTAGCCTGAAATCGTTTTCTGTTACAAACATTAAATAGGTACAATGTTGGTGGGCGTTTCCAGAAATTATGATTCATAATAATTAATTAAGTTCGTAACTTTTGCTGATGTTGAGCGTACAAAGGGTAATAAGCACTGTAATTCTTCCAATACAGGGTATAAATGGAGACCTCGGCTATGTTCGAAATGCAAAACGGATAGGAAATAGCCCGTGATGAAGTGTCATAATATAGTATTCTAATGGTGAAAGAATCATCGAAATCCATCATTTTTTGAGTTTCTTCTTAGTAAGATATATAAATACACATATTTCCTCTTTACAATATTATGTATCTCTTATGAAAAAATACAAGGTTTAACTAAACGAGCTCAAGCAGCTCAAGGTGGCGGGCATTGGCTGGAGTGCGGCGAAGACGGCAGCAGCGCTGGACAGAGGGACATGGAAGGGAGATCTGCAGTGCTCTATGTACCCCCGGGAAATGCTAAGTTAATAAATATAACTAAACGACACCCCGCAGGCTAAACGAACCTAGGAGTCAATGCGTCACCAAACGTATTAAGTTTTAAACATATTAACTACGTATTAAGGTTGCTCGGCGTTTCTTTGAAGGATCTAACAAGAAATGAAGTGATCCGACAGAGAAGCAAGGTCATCGATATAGCTCATCGGTTTAGCTAACTGAAGTGGCAGTGGGTCTGCTATATTTGCCGTAGAACCGATGACGTTGGAGCAAATGAGTTCTCGAGTGGAGACCGCGTCTCGGCAAACGGAATGTAGGACGCTCTTAGGCAAGGGGAACCGATGATATGCGCAAGATGGCGGGGAGGGCAGAAGCTGGATGCGAGAAGCCGAAAACAGATCACAGAGGCATGCAATTGAAGAGGCCTATGTCCAGCAGTGGACAAATATGGGCTGATGATGGTGAAGGTTGGCCTTATTTTTTAAATCATACACATCCTAAAGACATTATTTACGAACTATTCCCGTAATATTTTTATGGTTTACGCTACAAAGATGCTGACATTTCGTGATTATCTACGGTAATGGGGGCCCAAGTAATTCCATTAACTGACAAGTGTATTTCGGCCCTTACAGACATGAGTTTATGTATGAGTCTACAAAATAAACAACAACTCTTCAAGTTAAACTTTACGTTGAGATAGTGGCCATTACATTTTATTCACTTTTTAGTCACAGTACAAAAATGTCACTCACGAACATTGAGGAAGAAATAAGGAAATTATTAACATACAAAGAAATTGTTTTTCCTCGTAACATAAACATAAGGGTGCTTTTCCATCAGAAAGCTATGTTACGAAAAACGTTTCCACATAATGGAACTATACAGAAAAACGTGTAGGTAATAAGTATGTCCTATGAAAATGTGCCGCCGAAACATAATTTTAGGATATTTAACCTTTAAATTGGCAGAACATGAATTGGCATTCAATAATTCTAATAAAAAAATATTAATTTCCAATGTAAGGTTTAAAAATTGGTATTGTCTGTCTTACTTAGCTTATGTTTAATTACTTAGCTTACGCTACTTAATTCTGGAACAGTAAAAAGATAATCTAGGGGAAATCTAATTTGGGGAAGTTCCGAAAATTATAAATGCCTAAAGTAAATAAATAATTAATCGTAAAAGAAATATCGAGGCCGGAAAGAAAAAAGAATACAAAAAGGGTTTGTTTATCTTCTCAGAAAGGAACATGTAGGTGTACTAAACTGAAAAAGTACTTCCCTTAAGTGAATGAACGTTAATAAGACTAGTAAATTGGCTATAAATCTCAATGTGACAAAGACAAAATTCGTTTTGTATCAATTAGGATTTAAAGCAACCACTTTTATATTCAAGACATTTTGCACGACATAGGTCGTATGGCGCGGGATAGAATAGATTAGTGTTGCCGAAAAATCTATATTTCTGCTGTCGATTGTTGAACTTCAAAATGATGTACCCAATCGATAGTATTTTAGTATCGACATTATTTTATTAATTTTAATTTAGTATCGATACTATGGATAGTATTGCTCTCCAATATTTAATAGAATATCCTATTGAGCGGGTACATGATTTTGCAACTATCGATAGACAATCGATATTCGCCTATCGGGTAACTCTAGAATAGACCTATTTGGAAGCTGACTACAAACTAGTTACCAACGAACTTGGTCTATTATTTCTCGGTGCCGTAAGCAGCTACCAAATCCGGCTGCGGAATGGGCCAATGCCGTCATAACTCGTCATTTATCCTTTATTTGTCTAAAAAAAAATACTCAACGAAACCGTCGGGCCAAAGGCTTGGGTTCTATTTTGTTGTATGTAGGTATATATTTACATTTGGCTTATTAAATCCAAGAGTAGAACTTGGACCCAATAGTGTCAACGTGTGTCGCTCTCTTGTACTCTAACCCTGTACTTTAACTTGTAACCTCAGATAAAACACAGCTAGACTTGCAATCCGCGTAGCATCTTCAGTATGTCTCTTATCCGAACATCGTGATGAAACCCGCACACCAACAAGGTTTGTGAACCCTATAACGGCGATGGGCTCACCCCCTGTCATGTTGGGTTAAATACGCTTGGTGAACCGTGGGCTTATTAATTATTTGCTTTAGCAAGTGCCTCTGCCTACCCCGCTTTGGGATTAAAAGGCGTGAAGTGTTTTTTTTTTATCCGAACTCACACTAACTTTTTACTACCAAAATGACACAAAATACGTATGCAATGTATAGTTGTCTATACCCTGCTACGCAGTAAGGGACAGAAAGTAATTTCTCTTACTCATGCATGTTTTATGCGCCGCTACACTTAGTTTTTCACATTGCCGTCTCGTTTTATTCTAAATGCCAGTTTCAGATTGCAAATCTACTTCTTTTTGGTCTGAGGTTGTAACTGCCAGGACATCAAGAGATATACATCTAAAGCGAAATAGAGAAAATTAATTAAATATTCAAGCTCACACAATGCTTTATAGTTACATCGATATTGCGTATGCGAATAGAAAATGAAACACAACAGGTCGTAACAATCATCCGCAGGCCGTTCCAATATGCGCTAGGACCTCCTCATCCAAACGTCATTCAAACTACACTTTCACTGCTGAATATTTAGGCAGCAACGCCTCTGATAGCGCGTTACGACACTACACCATGTGTTGTTCATTACAATAGCGCCTGCGACGGGGAAATTGTTTTACCTTGCAGCCAGCACACATACCTTCAAGCTACACACAACCTTACGTGTCATGAACTACCTAATGTACGAAATATCAAAATTGTAAAGCTCAACGTTTTTGTGATAGTAGAATGTGGGTGGAGGGAAACAGTACGAACCTTGAATTTGTGCAGGCTGATCAGCCTATTGTACTTTTTTTTGTAGACTCTAGGTTAAGCGATAGTAATAGGTAAACTGAGTTTTACTGCTGCATTGCTCTTTGTTCCGTAACGATATATGCGGTTACATAATAAGAGAATTCCTAGGTAGGTATAGCATCATAAATACGGTTCGTTTGGAGGTCCGAGCGGCCTTAGCCCCAGTAACATAAGCAATGTAAAGCGAAATACAATAAGCAAGTAAATACAGTTTAAGCAGAAGGAGAACATGTGAATACAGCCTAACAAGAACCCATTTTAGCAAGTTAATTGAGTATTATGAGATTCACAGAGTAGGTATGTTTAACGTCTTTGCTAGAGCCTGTAAAAAATTTAAAAAAAAACATCAGCAGCCAATAGTTGCTTCTTGATAAAATGTTTCTCTACTGTATATTCGGGATATTAAAGAGATTATTGGGTCACAAGCTTGTCAGCACTGATTTGTTAATATATGACCCAATGCGGAACATGTCGCTTTTGCAAATAACGTTTTACTGTCTTTGTATTATGATTCAAATTTATATGATACATTACATATTGTGTCCCCTTTGTCTTTACTGATACAAGAATGTCCTTAAAGGTTCTGTCTACTCGAAGTACTCCACTACAGATTACGGACTAGGTTTTATGTACCGAACTATCGGTACACCGTGGTGTTACCCACGATTTATACCATTCCCATAGGAATTTCGGCATAAAATATTATTATAGGATCCTTTTACCTTTTGGGATCTATATACAGTTTTCGGTTGAGAGCGTAACAAAATTACATTACCATTCGTAATATTAATACGTAAGATATGAAAAGTCATGGATAGATTAGTAGGTACTTACAAATACCTATAGGTACCTAGTTAAATTTCTGCCCTAAATTTCGCAATCTAAACTATTCAAATTCATACATGCATTTCATTCTTTATAAACATTGTTAGGATAGAGAGCACTTTTTCAAACACATTACTACCTACCTTGCGCGTTATGGCCGGATGATATAAAACTACTAGTGAGATCATTAATATACATTCAGCACATTGTTACAAAGACATCGACACCAGTTCTATAAACAATTTTCTACGCATATCAAATGGGTTGCGTCGACACGCCATGCAACTGTTAAATCTAGAAATGATCAGTCGATTATAACTGTTTGCACCATCTAGAAATGTTCACATTTACTAGCTTATGGTCACTTTTTACGTCATTTCCTTGATTCGTCCGGAGACAACGAACTGGAGTTACTTATCCCGGATGCACACATCCCACTTAAGCCTAATTGAGCTATCAAGACCCTTGGAGTAAATACTTATTTACAATCTCGTGTGCATTGTGCAGAAATATTCGGTAAAACAAATATACTGTAACGTCAGCAATGATTTAACGGACAATTTGCCGGAGTATTTTGTGCGTAGTTTATACAATACTTGCTGTGTGTATTACCTACAGTTTATCCCGTCCACAAAACTACTAAACAACACTTTAATGTTTTTTTAAGAAGTAATAGTCCCTCGTGGTAACGATAAATAGATGTAATATCGATCGAGTTTCCAGTGCAAACTATTCATCCATCTCAATTATTCCTTTCGATTAATGAATCATAAATATTGCACAAATTACATACTGTTTTGATCTGAAATGGATCATAAAAACATGTTATTTGTAAATCACAATATGAGCGTGTTGTACTCTTAAATAATAGGAGCTAATCGTAGATATACTATAATGTGATTTACATTGGTTCTTGACTTAACTGCAATAAAGTTCAATTTTCTTTAGATACAATATTGAATAAAATGCTAATTATCCATGTAACTTCAGATTGGCCATGACAGTAATAAAACCATCAAAGGCACAATACAGAAAAGTGCTACTGAAGAAAAATCATGCAATAACAACATAAAATAAAATTCCTAAGCTTAGTTTCTTAAACTACACAAGGTCCAATGAACAATAGGTTCCGACAGCAAAAGACACGGTCTGAAATTAAATAATAGACAAGGCAAAAAGTTACACTAAATAGAAACGCAAAAAGAACAACAATTGCCGTACAAGTCGAGTGTTGACAAAAACTTATGAGAGAATAACTACATATAAATGTCATTGTATCTTGAAGGTAACATGAACCTACTGCCAGAAAAATATGTTCGTGGAGTCTAAAGTGTATAAACCAACCAACTTGTGAATTCTGAACAATGTTAGTAGGTATTTGAACATGTTGCATAATATAAACCTCCCTAAAGGATTTTTCCGTACACGGATACTAAATATTGTGAATGTAAGTAGGTTATATTCGGAGGCTTAATTAGTTATATACACACAGAACAGGATACAATACGGATCTTAAAGAAATTGCTGGTTACGTGTAATTGACTACAACTACCGACAATCAAATTCTTCGGCGAATAATCGCAAACAAATAATTAATATTTCGCTACGTTGCATGACGCCAAATAAACCAATACTAAGTAGCATCTGAGCCGATTACCTCTAATTAATTAAATATCGTATCCGGAACCTTCGTTTTCGTTGCCTTCAAGGAAGCATAACGTTCAAAATGCCAGAAGTAAAGTCAATCGTCCATGATCTTTCCTCGAGTGCTTCGACCGCAAAACCGCCGCCGCGGAGGTATCGTATTCAGTGACGGGGCTGCATCGACCGCAGCCTCTCCAACTACATCTGGGTCACGTGCGATTTCACGAGCCACGACTATTTTTGTCATTGTGAACTTTTCCACTTGACAACCCGACAAAGCATCACTCGTTTCAGTAAGCGAATCTCCGGTTCAATGACAAACAGACAATGCGCGGGCGACGAGCCTAACCAGCCCAGCTAAGGCATTTATCCAGCGCATACCGGCTCAACATACAAATGGAGGAACCGAGCGGCGGGCGTTGTGGGCGATTCTGGCGAAACACGCCGTCAGCGAATTTGCAATGAACCCAAAGTCCACATTAACATTCACGACACTGCCTCCGTTACGTCCCAACAAATGTAAAGAATATTTAGTTTCCGAACACTCATTAAAATCTTCCGAAAACTCGGCTGAATAACAGTATCAGCTGGTGTAATATTTAAATTCCTATTTAGGGTTTGAAAGTCCACGCTAGTTTGTGCCTACGCGCAAATAGTTTAAGTTAAGCAATCGCTTATAAGTGACTCATTGATAAAGGCACCATAGCTGGTTATAAGTAAGTAGTGATACACGTTCATGTGGAAACATAACAATAACTTTAACGCTAGCATATGAGAATTCCAGTGCTTTTGTTATATTATTCTCAGTTTCATCGTCAGCAAACGTTTCCGCAACTTGTACTTTCATTACTTCACTTTTATAATATATGTATGTATCTTTTATCTTGGCGCAATGAATTTGTGCTAGCATCTTGCGAGAAGACGTAACTTACAGACTAATCATTATGACAGGCGCGTAATGTAATTCGTTTTGTTTCCACATAATTTTTGTCAGAAAATGTTGGTTGACATTATAATAGTCGATTGTTTTTCATTTTAAAGTATGAAGGTATTTTTTCCACTGCCTTCCGTTAGTAGAGGCTTATAAAACTAATAATTTGCAATAATTATTGCTTCTTATGTACCTGTTTTTGAGTTTTATCTGGCAATATGATGGACAATTCGAAGGACCGGTTTTTCTTGTCCTTATTTCCCGATCGCATGAGTTTCGAGCGCGAGATGCTCTGCGCCTTCTCCGGCAGCTTGAGCACCACGATAGACATGGAGCGGGAGAGGCGGCGCCCCAGCTTCCTCGTGCGCAGCGACATCGAGCCGCTCAACAGCCGCTTCCTGCCCTCGACCACCGAACCACCCTCGTCCACAACACAATCATCACCAGGATTCCCCATCTCAGTGGCGCCTCCACATTTCTTTCACTTCACAAACACACGCGAAAGTGTACCGTGAGTCACCAAAAATAAAGCCTGTCTAGACAAAGGATGAAATGCACTGCACTGTCCACATCGTGACACCGCGGGATCAAGGCCTTACAATCCGTTGCCGATTGCGAATCATATGCTGGCCTAAGCCGGTTTTGTATAAAAAATGCGTCTTTGCACGAAAAACAATTTAACGTAACGTTGTAATTGAAATGATAACACACGTTGCTTGAATGTCACTTGGTGTTAATGTTTATGTTTTGAATTGAGCGCGTTATCGTATCGAGGTCGGAGAGTGGTTGCACAGGCGGCGCGTACGTGCGCACGGACTGAACACGTTTGCGCGACTGGCTGCCGGTAGCGCGATAATGTAGGCAACGAGAGACCACAAACAAACCCAGGTTGATCAACCCAGACAGCTCTACTATCACCCGGCCAAATCAAATTACCTTATCACGTACGATGATACAAATTAATGATAAGCAATTCGACACTATTAAATGGCATCGTCAATAGAATTGCCCCCTACAACAATGCATTTAGGACGTGAACGAAAATATGTCTCGACTTTCGATCTCCTATAACGGGACAGTTGTAATGTATGAATGTAATGTCAGCAATCATATGTTTATGGTATAGTTTGAATCCAATTTAAATGCAGATCTTGACATGGTTTATCATTTTGTAGGAAAAGTGTAATGTGCAATGTCTTTAAAAGGCAGGCAGGTATGATCAACAGCTAGGTAGGTAGGTATTCAATTCAAAGGATTTCAAGGCCGACAAGTTAACGAACAACTATTATGGCGGATGATAAAGCAAATAAAATAAGCACTAGACTCGATTGCAAATTATGGCAGTAAGGGTTACATTATAGTGTTATTTGTATGAATTAAAGTAGGTATTTGTATGAATAATTTGACAAGTGGAGTGGGGACTCTAGCAATCAATAGGTACATAGCATAAAATAAAAACGACCCCCGCTGTCTGTCCCTACGCTTACTATCTTTAAAACCACGCAACGGATTTTGATGCGATTTTCTTTATTACATAGTGATTCTTGAAGAAGTTTTATATATGTAACACATTCAGAGAGACACTGTTAATAATGTATTCGGTAAAACAACGCTTACCGGGTTAGCTAGTTAAGTATACAGTGCTTAAGTAAGTTTAGTGGAAAGTGACCAGAACATCATTAATTTTAATATAGTACCTAACGTACTTTTTGAAGAATTGTAAGAAATATCATAAAGAAAAATTTACTTCATAATTATTTTAATGCTCTACATTCGCCTAATTTTTAGCTTTAAAAGCCGTGATTCGTATGACTTCTTGAAAAAAAAATAACCTAGAAATAAACATGTCATAAAAACTTCAAAACACGACAAAAATAACCAAACACAAACTGAAATTATGGAAACGTTTTTATCAATTATCTTGTGATAATTATTACTGAATATTGCATTCACCAAGCAATTACACCTATCGTCGCTTGACCTTGTCTCTTTCGCCGATTGTAGTAATGGAGTTAGTATCCTTAGATACAGAAACCAGGACTTTAGCTCTGTTTATAACGCTTAATGATAAATTAAGACATATTGGCTTGGACCTAACGTAGACCAGTCGGACCATGTGCTAAAATGAAAGAGTGTTCTTTCAAATCACCCAGCCATATGTATATGATATTGATATTAATTCCCGTTTTTTATGTAGTACAAGACGGTATTGAACATAGGAAAAGTGGGAGAGAGAAACTTGCCCTATAAAACATATTAAATTTCGGGGAGGATTCTCGCACGCATGGTTTCCAAACATCCACTCTGCTGGGTTTTGAAAAATGGTTGACCTTATTGAATAAGAATCTGAGGGTCAAGTCAGGGTCTCAGACCTTCAATCCTAATTCGTCCTTTTTTATTATTAGACCAGGTAATAGACTATACCTGTAGGACGACAACGGTCGCCGATTTGAATCACACCTCTGAGCTGAATGTGTTGCCTGCGTCTGGGTGTTTAATATTAATGCTGTACCTTAGCACAGGGTAGTAAGAATCCTAGTCAGATGACCGATTGTGAAATGTCTCAAGATATTATGTTAGGTATTTTTTTAAGTATAAGAGATCACCATCATGATGATGATGATGATGATGATGATCTCTTATACTTATGAAGAGAATGTCCTAACAAACACCCTCAGTTCTTTATAAGATACTTCATGCCAGCCTTTCAGCCTTCTTCATAATGACTTTGCACCTTTTCTTCAAGATTCTAAAAATTGAGTTCAAACTTTAACACTACCAAATAGGGTGCATTTTAAATTAACGAAAAGACAAAATTAACCGTAGTCCTTATACTGGGTAACAAACAAACGCTTCAATTCCAGCAAAATGAATGAAGTCGTGGTGTCTGCAGCGACATCGTCCGCGTGGGGGCACGCGAGCAACTGGCGAGCACGCTACTCCAAGCTGTACGGCTCTCGGGGAATATCACTGTTAGTCTACATGTATAAACGTTTTTACACGTGTTGTGAGCACATGTTAAAAACTTGGTTTGGGTTTGTCCCATCTGTTCTATAGAACAAGTTTCTCTGTTCCACTTTTCTTAGATGAAAAGGACGAACAAACTAGCGTTGTACAAAAACATAATGTCCTATAGAAAAAATAAATTGCAGATACCCCTTGATCTTATTAGGCCCATATTCTGAAAGAAAAATCATTGCATATTATGTAATATTTGAAACGTGTTTGTCTTTTTTTATGCTTGGTTGTATTTTCAGTATGCGAGCCTTATAGTTTACTCTCGTCAGTGATGGTATGTGTAGATGACGAATGGTCTACGGTGGACCATCTTCCTATTGTAAGAGGTGACTAAACGGGGGACGAAGGAGGTATGGATGACCTATCTGTAGAACAACTCCTGTTGCGAGGCTTTACCGAGATGTGGATTTATACTGCCGCCCAGCATAGACGAGCGAAAAAGATAGAGCTCTCCTCACACTCCTGTGCGGGGCGGTTTACATAACCCAGTTGGGCGACTGGGTATGTGCAACGGATTTTGGAGAGCGACATGAAAAAAAGGTTATACGTAATACTAGGTGTGTCTCAAAATTAATTCTTCACACAAGTCTTTGAAATTGGTATTTAAATAGGAAAATATCTACAAGTAGCTATCTACGCATAAGTAATTGTATTGTTGGTACTTACGTATTGCGAACCCACTACAAGAGCGATAACGTCGATGATATGCTGATGTTAATATTGTCATGTTCGCACGTATGCATCCTAATATGTATGTATGTAGCCGCTAACACACTGTCAACTGACTCTCTCTATACCTATATGCCCTTGTAACACGCAAGTAAAACTTGTATCGTTGAAAATGACACCAAGAATTATTTCACAAGGATATAGTTTTCAAAGATAGTCTACCTAAACGTCAATGGAATAACATGCGCAATTTATATGTATATACCTAATCTTACAATTAATTGACATATTACTTAACCCGTATTTCCTTGCTGGTCAGGAGACGTAGACAAATTTTAACAAAAATGTGCTTTTCTTTTGGTTTGAACAAAAATATGCCTTTAATACCAAAGCACGGTTCTCCAAGGGTATTTACCCCCAACGTGATAGGGGCGGGCTTATCAACCTACACACCTTGTGGTAGGCGGGTTTCATCACGATGTTGTTCTTCACCGCAAGAGCGTTACGCAACGTAAAGATACGATACCGATAAGCTCCAGAAAAGAGACCCGTAGACGATTGATGTTGGCGGTATCGAATGTACAAGCTCCCGATTGCAAGACCTAGTATGAGCTATGCCACTAGACTACAGGCGCTCAAAATAAAAACAAAAAGAAAGAGATTTGCAATCCAAAACTGACGATTACAATAAAATGAGACAACAATATGCAAAACATGCAGGAGTGAAAGATTAAGAGAAAATATTTTTTGTCCCTTAGTGCTGGTATAGTTGGATCCAAACTGTCATTTTGGTAGTAAAAGTGACCGTTTAGATCCCGAAGTACATCAAATTCCAGACGTTTTGTTGGAAATTAGACAGACAGAATTTGCTACGCAACTGGCTTTTTGGTCTAAGGCAATGTGAATGCCACTTACCATCAATGCCATAACGATTTGTGCATCAAAGCCTAAGGCTCAAACTGGAAGAAGACGTCAATATTCTCTCCACTCAACCAAGGATGACGTGAGTTTATTACAAGTGTGTTTGTAATTAATTATCTAGAAATGTACTATGAATAGTGCATCAGATCTTATGAGAATTTTATACCTATTGCCTACAATAAATTTCATTGAATCACGCCACACGTTTTGGTCTAATTATTATCTGTTCACAGTCGGATACCCAATCAAAAGACTACCTAGCGATAGGCTAGAATAACGGTCAAATTCCAAGTAAAAACGAAATGTAAAAAAATAAAATCTTTGATACTAAATGACTCAGTGTTTCGTGACTCACGACAGAGAGGCTGCACCAAAAACTCTGCCCTCAAGGTCTAACCAATACAGAACGAATGCAGCGAACGATAAAACTTTTTTAAAATGACAAAACAATCGACACTTAAACTCGGAACAAAACTCAATAACTGGCGATCCGTTTTTTATGTATAGATTTTGATATCTCAATAAATGTATTCGCTTTCTCGCTCTACTTATATTTCGAAATGAATGAATGAATTCAGTATTATTATCGGAAATCGTAAAATAATAATGCTAATAGAGTCAACGATTTATTGAACAATAATTCTTCATTTGTCGTAAATTTTGGCATTCTGAAAGCTGGAACTGATATTTAATGTGGTAAATTATATTGATAAGAAAGCTTTTGAATACTGATGCATAGCTCCATATTTATTTGGAGAGATTTATTGTCAGAAATAGGTTTAACCCTAATCTATTTCTGAGGCAAAGTGCTTATGCTTTAATATTAGACGATATAAAGGTACTACTTTATAGAAATTTAATCGTCATAGAGTTTCAGTGAAATTGTTATATAAAGTTACCTATAATATGGTAAATGTAGTACAGACGCACCTAAACAATTTACAAATAAACTACTAAAATTACACAGTGGTTTTTGTGGAGTTCGTAGAGCATAGGGAAATCTCAGGATTTACTATTCTGATAATAATTTAAGCAATGGAAAGCATAATTGAGAAAGTATATTATCTGATAAGACAAAAAAGGAGTCGATGGCAATGGCTTTAGTGTCAATTTCTTTTCTTCCAGAACGAAACCCCAGGATGAGCCCCAGCGTGTGTCCTTCATGAGCAGCGATCCCTACCCACAAGCACACCCGGTGGGGATTCTGGCGCTCCACCGCGATGAGCAGCCCAGTCGCCAGGACTCCGCAATCTCTTATTCTGGCTCATTAGCTGGAAGATCACAGTGAGAACTTTTAACTTCTTTCTATACATTACTTACCTTACACATACTAAGGTCCGATCCCGAAACTATATACAATGCTCAAGCGAAGTTTGAGTACTGTTTTTTTTTTTCACACAGACACGAGCAGAGTGAGATAAACGTTGAGCTTGAGAATCTGTGCTTGAGGAGAGTTTCCGAGAGAAAGAAAAGAAGTGTATTCTTATGTCTTGTCTTTCTTGTGGCGGGTTTCATCACGATGTCTTCCTTTACCGTATGAGCGTTGCGTTGCGTACCTATGTACATTCTGAAAAAGAATCCCTTTAGACTCTTTTAGGACATGTCCTGCAGTTGGTCTTGAATCCGCAACCTCCGGACAGTCAAATATCCGACCACGAAACCCCAGATGCTCAGATAACAAGACATGTTTATATTGATTCCCTTAATACGTTATCATCAGACCGGCTGACTTAGGTGAACATTCGACGCGGCTACTTGATATGGTGCGCAAGCGCAACCATGAATTGGAAGATGAGGCGCTCGACCAACCGTTGGACTTGCCTGGAGACGATTGCTCTGACACGTAAGTTTCATACTCACAAAGTTGACAAAGCTGTTTTTGGTCCGTGCGACAACCTACAATTTTTCAACTCAAGAGAGATCTCACAATTTCATCCTCACGTCCCCCTAGGGAAGGTATAGCAACGTTTTGTTTTTTTTTTCAAGAAAATTACTCATTACTTATTTTTGTATCTTATCCTACCGAAGTGTTTTCGATTGATATCAACTAAGTACTACCTAGTAAACAACGAAGGAATGCTTCTCTTTCGTTAATTTTCGCACTATAATATCCGTTTTATACTACCTAGTAGTTAGGTACGACTAAAACTCTCAACCTCATTATCTCTAATCTAGGAACTACCTACCTACATTTGTGGGAATGTTGCCGAGCTAATCCCACACACGAATTCCGGGTTAAAGTCGTCCATTATTATTGTACAATGTGATAATTTGTATTAATCGCTGATTCGATTCGCACTTCAAATGTCAAGTCACTTCACTTGTGCTTAGCTAATACTTAGCAGTACCTATCAACTGTCATATTATACTACCTTATCTAGTCATGGTTCCGGGAAAATTTTATTCTGAAATTAAAACTATTTCAATGTGAAAATCATATCAGTTTAAATATGCTTACATAATATATCAAACAAGGGCTATTTTAGCAATAGCATTTAAACTATTTTTTCATCTAAATTATTTGCCTTCCTACACATGCTTATAACGAGAGTTTTGAACTAAGTACACTCTAGTTTCTCAGAAAACAAGTTATCTTTTAAAGTGGTTAGCATGATGAGCTCGTCACATCTCCTCTAGGCATTAAGTTGACAATAGCCGGCTCTTCATAATATACCAGTAAAAACTAACATTATTTCCCAGTAAACTTTCACTCTCAATTGAATTACAGTAGTATCAAGACTTTCCCACAGCTAGAACGTAACGTTAATTACATCTGCCGGGTTTAGTTATTCAATTTCGTGGTTAGTTCCTAAAGATACTATACTATGGTGTTGATGGGAAATCATTTCGATTGTAAACAATGATGGAACGATAGGCGCATGCTGATTAATTTTTTTCAAATTCATATTTGCATTTCTAAATATACCTATAGGGACCTATTAGGTAGACGCATTGTTTCTTACTTGCCTGCTTTTATAGCTATAGTTCGTACTTTGCATAATTGACGAAGAGCTACTTTCCCTACTTGCGTATACCAGGAATAACTATATACTTACCTCAGTGGTGTGCGCTGGCTTTTACGACAAGGTAGGCATTAAAAGCAATCCCCGAGGATTGACACCTATGTTTAGGAAACTTGTCTTTACGAAATATAGGTAGGTACCTACCTAGCTAGTAGCTACTCACCCACAAAACACAACGCCTTCGTTAGCCTACGTCGAGGTACAACAACAAAAAGTTTATTATCTAGTTAGATACAGTCAAGGACGCAGTGTACGGGAAGTATCTATCACTACCGACTTGTCAAAATGGCTATCAATATTTTTATATACTTTCACATTTCATTTGAAAATATTGATAACCTAAGCATTTTAACAACGGACGTGTGACCTACCTATGGCTGCAGTCGTTGTGCCGGACTAAGCTATTAAAGCAACTTCGTCTACCTACGTATTTTGTCCAATTCCAGCTACCTACCTACCAACTACTTAACGTTTTTATTTAACCTTCTCACACCAGACAATCAATGGATGCGTGCGTCCACGGGCTGAGTCTCCGACACAATCCGGAGACCAGCGTCTCCCGTTCCCGCATCTCCAGGATCAGCACCCGCCGGGACATGGACATACCATCCATCTTGGCATTCACCACTAACGTCTCTGCACAAGTAATGTCTGTGGTACACTAATTATTACCATGTAAACGTGAGCCTACTTCTAGCGTGTACGAAGATTTTGACAAAGACTGTGTCCTCTTTATAAAAATCTCACCCTATGTAAACGGTAAAATAAGCAGTTTCTTATCAAACAGGTAATTGGTTAGAAAAATACCTATCTAAAGCTGCTAACTATCGATATCCAGGTAGGTACACACTTTATCCCAACAACTCTTCAAACCATCAATATTAAAAGTACTTATTTAATTTCTACCCATCTAATCATAGAGGCCTCCACTTATTTCCTTTGGGTAGGTATGACAATCATGTCTGCGATGTAATTGGTAGGTATATCTAATTGTCCATTGTCTAAATTATGCTATGCCTAAATCTACCGTGGAAACACAATATGCTGCATTCCTAAATTCCAGGTGCCCCTAGAGAATCCAGCCTTCCAGAGACTACGGACTCCCCCCTCCGAGGAGATCCCCCGTTGGTCGATACGCCGCGCGGTGTGCCCCGTGTGCTCACAAAAATGGCGCGACCGGACCTCCATAGAGAATGTCAAAAACTCAGGTCAGGTTAACACAAGCAACCTTACCTATTTCATAAACATATAAGTTGGGTAAGTAAACCTAGCTCCTTTTCTCGCACACAAAATAAAAATTACCGCGTACCTATAGCCAATTTGAAACAAAGAGTAAAAAAAGTTATGTACCTTTGCAACTAACAGAATGATTTTACTTGGCAGGACTCAAAAGGAACTCTTCACTTGATCTACCCTCCGTGATAGCTCCAGCCCGTCTCAGAACTTCTATCACTATTGGATAGTAAGTCCCAATAAGTCTACATATACTTATCGATCAATACTGTATGTTTTTAATGAAAAGATATCACATAGGGTATGCAAAAAGCAGTGTTTCAGTTTTCTTTGCAAAAAATATATTGCAAAAATTCATAGATATCTAGTACCTAGGTATAACTTAAAGGCTCACAGCACGTCATACTCTTGATTCAAAATGTATCTCCGTAGCATGCCCCGTCCAGCACAAGCGGCATTGGACGCTGAAGCAGGAATGGGTCAGAGCGGTCTGCGCAGCACATCGGCCAGCTGGCAGCTGAGCCGTGCGCGTCGCTTCCGCACCCCACGCCGAGCCCCGCACGACACCTCCGCACCGCACACCGCTTCAGACGCCGAAGACATAAAGAGTAGGGTCTCGCGATTCCTTACACAACACGTGGAAGAATGAGAAGAGTTTTAGTAGATACTTTCGGAGCTAAAACTACGATTTAGGTGTTTCGTTATAAATTTTTCATTTTACTTTTATAAATATATTATTGACTCCTAAAACCGGTGTTTCTTTTTTAAGATTTTCTTTTATGAATTTACCGTGGCCTAATGGTAAAGTTCAGACAAAGAGGTCCATAGTGACGTGTGGATGACGAATACTCATACCAATGACATTTATTTCTAGTAGACACATATAGCGCTCCAAAACTCAGCGTCCACCTATAGGCATTGTACGAATCGAATGCATCGCATCAAACAGAATAATATTTCACAGTGCGTCCACCAGATCGGCATCGTATTTGCATTTGGCGACGCCACTACCACCAATCGTACTGACTGCCCAATCGCCATGCAACAAAATGGAAGTGTGTTAGCAGGAAGATCGATGCCGACAGGAGGGCACTTAGCTTTACTGTAAAATAAAACATCGTAATAAAACCTGCATACCGAAAGATGTGTAAAGGTGGGGGTTTGCGGAGATGGTCCCATCGCATATCGTGTTAGATCTCTTAGTCAAGGCACATATTATTATACCTAATGTACCCTCTAGTTTTTGTAACATTATCTTTTGTATGTGTGTGTGCGTATTGTTGGCTATCCTTCAATAATATAATTATTGGGAAAAAAATAATAATTTCAAAATAAAGATATAATACAAAAAGATACCAATTCAGATACTTTAGGTAGGTAAGACATGTAGGTACCTAACGACTTCTCGTCAAACAGGAAGGGTCAAGTCAAAAACGTAGTTTTTCGTGGAATAGGCTTCGCAGTCACTAGTATTCTTCAATGCCAGAGGAAAGTGACTTAATTCTATAGGCTCGTAAAATGGGGCGCGAAATTTATTCGTAACTATTAGTTTGGTTATTTCAGAAACCATCACATTCTTATGTAGGGCGTTATTCTCAGCATTCCATTTCGTTAGATCGAACCTGTGAAACGAAACGTCCTGTCGTATATACTTCTTGGCTAAGGACAGATTATACGCGCACCCATAGTATACCATAGTTCCGTTTTTCTGCAGCATTCTAAGCACTACGTCTTCGAACTTTCCTCCCAGACAGTTCAAGGCTAGAACTGGTCGTGACAAAGACGTGTTAAAGGTTAAATACTCTTGTGCCTCTTCCAGTGTGAAGACCCCTGTAGCACCGATATCCAGTAGGTGTTTTTTAACTGATTCGTAACCGCAGTGACTTGAGACGATGTTGAATGTGTTGATGCCCCACGCTTTACAGAGCTGAATGACGCTCTGACCTACAGCACTGTTAGCTGCGTTCTGGACTACTGTCTCCATGCAGTGAACTCTACGGAAATCGGCGAGCAATCTATACGCAGTACACGGGGCTATGGTGATCATGGCGGCTTCCGGTAGGGGTATATTAGCTGAGATGACGTGCAGGTCTCGCTCGTGAAAGACTCCATAATAGCGCCACGTGCCCATTTGCCGCTTGGAGAGCAGGACTCTCTGACCTTTACTCACTGCAGCGACGTTCTTCCCAAGCTCCACGATCTCGCCGACACCCTCGTCACCGCCTACACTTGGCAACTTGGGTAGGCGCGTACCAGATCCTGGAATAAAATTACATTTGGGAATTGGGATAGGAAGGGATTCTGTAGAATGGTCTCTGGAATGTATGTTATATAAAGTGGGTGGAAGAAAACATGAATAGAGAAATAAACATGCAAAATACTGCAATAATATACCTTAATAAAAACCACACACACCTCAAGAAGAATAAACTAATAGAATATGCAGAATACATTTTATTGCCATAACAAGTAATAAATTTACATAACATATTTAGCATTGTAACTTAAAATTAAATGAAAACTTAAGCTTTGCTAATTAAAATCTAACAGATATTTACACCCTCTAAAGCCCTGGGCATCAACAGTGTTCTTCAGAGCTTCAGCATAATTATTGAACTTCACCATTTTGTGTGCAGGTCCTTTTAATTTATTTTCACACATTAGAGATATCAATTCATTCATCATGCAATCTCTCATTTCCTTACTAGCTGTGCTTTTCCAGCGAGTCATCCAGAAACCATTAAGTGCAACATCTTTAAAGATAAGTGCTGATGTTGGAATTGTAACTGGGTCTCGTGACATGCCTCCGTATGTCACCATTTTTCCCGAATTCTTTAAATGTCTCAGTATTTCCAATGAACTCTTTCCACCAACACAATTTAGGGCAAGAGAAGGCTTATCAATCAATTTTTCTTTGAATATATTTGTTGATCTTAGCTCTTCTTCAGTCAGTACAAAAGTGGCACCAAGGCATTCCAGATATTTTTTCAGTTCTGCAATTTCTGGTCTGTTTCTGACAATATTTACAGTTTTTATATTCCATGCTTTACATATTTGAATAACATTTTGACCGCAAGCACTATTCGCTCCATTCTGTATGACAACAATGTTGTTATTCTCTTTTACTGGTATAAAATCTGAAAGCATTCTATATGCAGTGCATGGGTTAACAGTCAGAGTAGCTGCTTCTACTGTACCTAGTTGATCAGGAACTCTCATTAGTGCATCTTTTGTGAACACACCAAAATCCCTCCAAGTACCCTGTCCAGGCTCTGTGACAATGACTTTATTTCCCTGGCAAAATTCCTGAACATCTGCTCCAACATCTTCTATAATGCCAACACCTTCATTGCCTGGAGTTGATGGGAATGTCACCTTCACTGGATATTTGCCTGTAATAATATAAAAATATAACACTTTTAAGAATAAACTTATTCTTTTAAACTTATCATAACTAACTTAACAAAAAAGACAAGAAAATACCTTTATATATATTGTTATCTTATCAGGATAACAATGCAATATATCTTATATCCACATCTGACTGAATAATGTTTGCTTCATCTCCAATATTGTATCTATTCACTTCATGTTAACTAACCTTGTATGGTATTAATATCAGCTGGGTTTACAGGTGCAGCCAGCATTCGAACGAGAACTTCTTGAGAGCCCAGAGCAGGAACAGCTGCATCTCGACATTTCACCACATCCACAGGATTTCCAAATTCAGTATACACCAACTGTTTCGATATCAGGTTTCTTACTTGGTTTAGTTGTATACCAGCGCTTTTTGAATATTGTTTGAAAACAGAAACCAAACATCTACCACTCGATACAAAAGCCATTATTACAAAAATTTGTTCTGTTGTTTATTTCACAATGAGTTATTTGTCAGAACTAGTGATATTATATACTATTTTACGATATTTTATACTTTATCTGATATTTTTTGCATTTTCTTAATTTTTTCGCCGGACGAAATCTAAAATCAACAATCAACTGACAGTGACAGTTCAGACTTTTCTTAGTCGACATACCCCTGAACTGAAAGTATGCAGTCGAGAAATAATGACATTTGAATGATACTCGTTTTGACAACAATGACAGCTTTAGATACTTTCTTTCAGTCGGTCGGTTTTGGTTGTTTGTTTTCGCGAAGTTTTCGTAGACTAAATACAGTATTTAGTAATGTTTCTCACATAAATTGTCGGGGAGTTTGTCCCAGTTAGCTGAATAATAATTTAGTGATTATATTTTGCCCTACGTCACACAATACACATAGTTTTCGTTCAAGATGTATGAAACTTACGAATATCTCCCTGCACCCAGTTGCAGTGAAACAGAGTCACAACAATATTTCGTAGTAGACAATGATGGCACTTTATTAAGTATGTACATTTCTTACAGCCCAATTAAATTCGAAATTTGGTCATCAAGTTGTCTAACAATTTCATTACATACTTTTCAGTCAATAGACAAGTACAATATGTAAATGGAGAAAGCCAAGAAGCAGTCATAGAGCAGCCTTGTGCAGTGTATGATGTTGGTTCACAGGAATACTTTGTTGATATAGATAATACTACAGAACTTATATCAGTTTCAGGTGATAATAATATTTACATTCATTCTTTGGTCTTTTACACAATTCTTTTAGACATCATAAAAGTACCAGTAATTAAAATGGACTATGTCTACATTTTATTAATACTTTAAACCGGGTGTCACGCGAGCTGACTGAGTCAGTTCGCGACCACGACACATGTAACTGTCTAAACGTCAAGCAAATAACAAAAGTAAGCTGAATGCTTGTCTTTGGTTAATTTTGTGCCGTAACACCCAGTTTAAACTATTAATATAATGTCTGAGTGTTTCTTAAAAAAATGATTAGGTCCACATTATCTGATGATGTAGTATGTCAGAGATTTACAACTCTTTACAATTATAATACCTGACTAGTGCACTCTATTAATTTGTTGTATAGTTCTTATTATTCTAACATGCGATATAGAAAGAAATGGTGCTCCAACACAAGTACAGCCTGAAAGCTGCTTAGCTTGCATGTGCGTTTGCACAGGATGTCAAATCCTCCATTGTAATAGTAACCTTTCAAAATATAAAAATACTACAACACTAGGGTTGAAAGTTCTATTCATGTTATTTATTATTTTATGTTAGAATTATTTTTTACTTGTCACAATATTACAAACTACCTTATTGTGGTGTTTTAGTTACTATATCTTTGTGTTAATTAACTTATTTTTCTTCATTTTGTAGATGAATTTGTTATGCCAAATGAGTCCAGTAATAATGTATATGCCAACAGTTACTTACTGCAGTCAATACCTGAAGCACAGCCGCAAATTCAGGCAAGTATTTTCTTCTTTCTATCATTTTGAAAAAAAACAATTTAAAAATACATAATTTAACTTTTTTAATTAGGCACTTAAATGTAAACATTGTTAGCTAAACTAGCTAAGTAGCTAGTATTATAAATGTTGTATGGGTTGGTACCGACATATAATATTATTGGTTGGTGAATAAGATTAAACGGTTTTCGTGAATGATACAAAATTATAATATGAACTAAATCAGTTAATGCAGGTTAATAATTAATGGCGAACTTATCACCCACTCAATATGCAGATATAGGGATACTCGGTAGTGCGCTAACCGCTGACTAGGCCCAGTTGGGTTCAATGTACTTCGTACAAATCTTACATATACTTGTATAATTATTGGAAATCTAGCTGACCTGGCAAATATTATATATTGGCAATATCTATTATTAATGGAGTTTCTCTGCTATTATATCTATATTACACCTTCCTCAAGAATCACTAGCTACTAAAAAACTGCATCAATTTTTTTTTCATAGTTTTAAAGATCCATGCACATTATAGGGATGTACACCGTAAGGCAATTTTGTTGTATACTAGGTACGTATTGTTTGATATATTTTCAGATTTCTGAAGATGTTAATAAAACAGACAAGACTGAGCCACAGCAAATAGTTATTCAAGAATCGGACAATGTTCAAATAACAGGATGTGTTGTGCAACCTGGTTCCAGCAGCTCATGTACTGAAGTAAGTTTATGAGTGTAATATTTAAATGTTTCATTTCTTTATCTTTTAGCACATACATGGCAGCCTGTACTTCTATGATTCTGTGGTGATTTACCAAGCGTGTGGGATAGGGCTATAAAATTACAAGTTTTCAAGTAACTACATATAGTTACTACATAAGTTCCTTTCAGTTTATCTGGTCTGCCATCTTCACGTACACAAACCCCATAAAATTACAGCAAAACCAAAGAGGAAAGAATAGCCCAGAGTCGACAAAAACTGCAGATTAAGATTAAATTATTCTGTTCATTCAAGTTCAAGACATTTCCTGCAAGACTAGCCTTTAATTTCTACTTTATGAAAAACTGCATGACTAGCACACGCCTTAAGAAAGAGACAACATATAACAAAAACACACTGTGATTAGTTGTTATGTCCCACGAATCGCGACTCGGCTTGTATCAACATATAACAGCGCGTTATATGTCTTGTCACTTCTATCCTGGCGCACTGTGCTAGGGGGGCTGATATGTATAAAGCACTATCAAAACGAAAATAAGAAGCTTTGTTTATTTTTTTACTAAACCTCTATTACTTTTAAACTATTACCTTTGAACTATATACTTAGTATGCATCTATAACTATATATTTCTAATGGCGAGTTAATTTTTAAATATTTTCAGATAGCCTTAAATGATGTGCAATGGCGTACGTTGGAAGAGAAGGGTTGGGTTCAACTGAATATAAATGACAAAACATTCATACTCAACGGATATGGTTTACATGCGGTCACAAGTAATCAAAGTAAGTTAAATCATTTAGACTATTTTATGTTAGTGTTTCCGTTCATCCAATCAGAATTCAGACAAAAGGAGAGTAATTTTGTAAATAGCAGCTTTGGTTAAGGCCAAATTAAACATTGTTAATCTTTAGTCACCATCCAAATAATTTACTTTGTGTTTACAGAAGTCATAGACAAACCTGAAAATATACAAGATGTTCAACAAGAAATAATTACTCTTCCACAAATTAAAGAAAAGCCGCCAGAAAGGTAAGTTGTAGGTTTATGTAGAAGCTATACATTATATCCTATTTCGCTCTGCCTTGTCTCATGGTTTGTATACTTTAAATCGCGCACACGAATATTAACCCTCTATTAAACGGCTGCTGATTTGACCCTTTCTCTTACTCATAAAATAAAATTTTTCATCCTTGAGGGCTTCTGTTGCGTGCGCTGTGAAAACGGTTCAAGATAGCAAAGATATATGTATGAAAGAATTATTACTCTTGAAAGGATCTATAAAAATGTCCGCGGCAGTATATGTCTATCTTTTAAGATTAACTTACTAGAACCGTTTTTGGTAATCGAATTTGGTCGAAATTAATGCATCATTTACGTATTATCACTAAAACTAAAAAAATAAAAAATGAATTGATATTCGTTAGTCTCGCTAAAACTCGAGAACGGGTCTTGAATTACACGTGGACGTCCAGGGAAGGTTTAAGGGTTGTATTTCTTCCAATACACGAGGTTCAAAGGCGACTTCCTATGGCAAAACAAATGTTTGCAGGGGACAGCAGCTTGTCTATGTATACAGAGACAGACAGCGGGAGGGGGCTTTGTTTTATACTATGTATTGATACTACTATATTTTTCCCTCCAGCACCACAGACCAAGATCGTTTGCAAATATTAGAAGAGTCTAAAGTTGTTGAAGATCCAGACCCAGTCCAAAGTTATAGTCAGAACCAGCCAACAGTTTCACCGGAAGCAGGACAGAATACTCTGATCAATGATGTCTCTGTCACCCTCAATGTTGATACAAAGGAACCAGGTACGTTGTTTGATTCTAATAACATCAATATTGTTCAGCCAATAAATACTACTATCCCAAGTAAGTTATTATGTTGTGATGGCATATGCTGTGGTTTCATAAGATTGCATAATGAGGCATTTCATTTTTTTTTTTTTATTTAGTTTGTCAAAAGATGACGCTACGCTATTTCGATCATCATTCAAACCCTCATAGACGGAAACTTCTTGCAACAACTTCAATCAATATTAATGCGATATGCAATGCATATGGCGATTGTCAATCATCTGTCATACTGATTGACAATCGACACAGAAACCAGTATGTCATAGAGGGAAATGAGTTTAAAAATGCCTCATTAGGTTCCTTAACCCACCCATGTTTGCCTGTTGCTTAGTAATTTGGCTATTAACTTAACTATTACCCAAGCCACTTGTACGGGAGAAGCCATAGGTCTCTTTTTTATTTAATAAATTAAGCTTTTTTGGGTATTCCCAAAGACCAGGGTAGTCCTATCAAACGGTAGTTACGTAGTGTTAATTTCTATAGTCGACTAGCTAAGCGTCTACTTTAGCCAGGAATCATAATTGAAAGGAATCATTTGGTCACATTTAAATTTGGTCAGTTCCGACAATGAGAAATATCCATGAGAAAATCACAAATCTATCAAATTTTTACTGGTTAAAATCGAGTTTGTTTTTTTTTATAGTTATATATACATATGTTCTAATATTCCTTACAGAAGTATTATTAAACGACATCAGTGTCTCGGTACCAGGTGATGCTGTTGAACCAGACACTGCACCTGCAGAAGAAGCCGAGTCGCCGCCGAAGAAGCCAAAACATATCGGATCGTTTCTTCGGTTCAAAGTACCATTTAAATTGAAAGGTGAATGAGCAACTTTGAAAAGTATTTTACTTATTGTAATAAGACCTCAGGTCGAGGACACGCAGAGATGGCGCGAAAGCAGCTCAAATGTCAAATATCCGTTGACTAATACAGCATGTTTTTTACGGGTGTCACTAGTGGTTTAGGTTTTGTGACACGCCTTATGGCATACCACTGGCACTTGGTTTTGAAAAATAAAAACAATCACTCTCGATTTGTAAAAAGTGATGTCACATCGCTCGTTTTTTTTCACAGACACATCGACAATGTGTTAAGACGCCAGCTCTTATTAATCGATCTGTACCTTATTAAGAGCAGTTTTATTCTAAATGGGACGAAAACTCATAAACTAATCGCACTAACATCGCTTGATATGAGTCAAGAGTACGCAGCGCCATCTACATTTAGCTCCGCGATTTTTTCCCTATTTTGTAACTAGATTTCCTACTGTTATATAAAAGCTTTAGAGTATAAAATATTCAGTCATACCTTATATGACTTCCTGGTAACTGGTAAGTGTTGTGTAAATGATGAGCAGTGTATACATCTTATAAAACAACATCAATATTTTCCAGATATACCGCACGAACTTTTCCTAGCGAAAACGGTTGACGATTCAGATTTCACCGCACAAATAATAAAAGTTCAGGAGAACTTCAGCCAGTCACGGTGCAACGCGGACCCGGAGCAGAGAGACGAGGACGACGAAGACATGGAGCCCAAGAAGGTGCTTGGCGACGACGCTGTTAGTTGGCTCTGTGAAAATGAATGTGAGTGAACCGTACATTTATAAAGTGGGTTTGAGCGATAAGGGCGTTTTTTACAGTCTTATCATACATACATACACTTCACGCCTGTCTCCCAGAGGGGTAGGCAGAGACTACAGATCTCCATTTGTCACGGTCCTGACATACCCCTTTCGCTTCATCTACATTCATACATCTTTTCATACATGACCTCCGGTTCGTTGTTATCTTATCATTGTTTTTTTTTTTACATTTTGCCTTCCACCTTTAGTTTACAACTCATATGAATGTAATTAGACATTAAGGTTCACGTTTTAGTCGTCACATACTGTCACAATACTCTGCTTTATTGACGTTTTAGTGACACGGGAAGTCATCAAAACTGATAGACCACTTTCTTGGCAGACCGTACATCTTATATATATGTATATATAAAGAAAAGTTCTGACAAATTCATTCATAGCTGAAACATCAAGACCCAGCCGAACCCTTGACCCTAGAAAGCTGAAATTTTGCTTGCAATCTCTATGCATTTTATGATGTTTACGTCAGATAAGAAATGATTTTTCAAAATTCATCCCCTAAGCGGGTAAAGAGAAGGGTAGAAGTTTATATGAGAAAAACGGTTATTTTGGAGTTACAGTTCCAGTTTACAGTTTTTCAAACAATTGGTAGTAGTACTTTTGAGTTGAAACTACGCGAATAAAATCGCGAGGTGTCCACTAGTTTATTACAATTATTATTCCAGTTGCGGTGCCATCAGAAATAGAGTCCCTATTTAAGTTTTACGTGACAAACGAGACGGTACTAACGTGCAGCGATAACGATATAAAAGATGCGGAATCTGTGCTCCAGCAGTTACTTACTGTGACTACGACCAGAGAACCTATGCTGAGACGAAACCTTCTAATTAGTAAGGTGAGATACCGACGGTGTTATTATTTAACGCAACATTCGGAAAATAACCTAAACTACACACATACACTTCAAGCCTTTTATCCCAAAGCGGAGTAAGAGATGCAGTTGTATCACTTTCTTTTTCCACTATCTTTGTGAAGACAGATTTAAAAAAAATAATCCTTTACATAATGACAGATTCTAGTATATCCTAAAAGCTAAGAAACTCTATGGGTACATTCAGTAATAACGATTAAATCGCTTTTATGACAAACAGCGCTCTAAATGTCCTTCCAAAATATTGTCATTCTTCAAAACCGATATCGCTATCAAGGCCACAGAAATATTCCATTTCAGTAAGCAAGCTGGTGCAATATGGTGCTAATGATCATCAGCCACATAATATCCACTGCTGGACGAGGGCCTCCCAATGATTACTTTAATTTGGGGTGAAATTCGAATAATAGCCACGCTTGACAGGCGGGTTGGTGATCGCAGTGGTGGTGTTGTTATTTAACTCACATAGGGCGCTACTGCCCCTCCTCTGGAGTTCCCTCGGTCGCCTCGCCGCGACCCCCACGACGGAAAAAGTTAGGCTAGGATGGTGCCACATGTATTCTATTCGCCGTCACCACAAGGCTAATTTTACTTACAAAATTTCAACTTGCAGATAACAAGAAAATTAAATCCGGGTAAAATAGACAGAGTCAGCAAACCGGTATTTGTACCCGGTATATTGCAGAAGGTGAACGACGACGAAGATAAATGGCAGTTCGTTTATGTACCGCAGATGATTAAGCAAATCAAAGATCCACCAGGTATGTAATTTTGTGACTGTATTCATTGCATGCCTGCAACATCTCAAAAGTCGCACAGTAAAGAACTGTCAGAGCGAAACTACTATTTCTTTTATTTATTTTTAAAACACATTGAACAAGCATTTGACCAACATTGTCTGATGTTAAGCAGCGATGTGGTCTACGATGGAGCACACTTGTTCATTAGGTACCTATTTACCCGCGACTTTCAGACTGTACTGCGCAGGAAACACGGACTCCGGCAAGTCATTCCACATCCTGGCGGTTCGCACTATGAAAGTAGACGCAAAGCGTTTGGTTCGCGTAAATGGTAAATCCACCTTTTATGGATGTATGTATGATGAGTTTATGCAGGTTGACAGCTAATCTATGAAAATATTGAGATATACAGATCGATTAATAACAGTTTGCACATACTCACACTATTGTAATTTGACTAATACAGTGAACATTAAGCCTTACTGACACACCTAAATGGTTTTTTTGCGTGTCAGTACGGCTTAATGTACATTGTTTCCCACGTGGCTGTCATCGGAAAATTAAAACAAACACTCTGTATTTGTATGCAGTGATACGTAACGCCGCTCGTTTATTCACAGACAGCGCATCGTGTAAATGTATCAAGATGCCAGCTTTTATTAATCGATCTGTAGTATTATTGGAAAGTTCAATGTAGCATAATGTCATCTTAGTTTGTAAATACTTAGTAAGTAAATATGTCACTTTTATTTGCATACGCAAGACATGTACTCAGCTCAGAATCTGAGCACCAAAACATTTACAGAGGAGAGTATGTTTTTTTTTCGATCCCGTGATTTTTGACTTTATACGCAAGAGGCACTTGCTAAGCAAATCCCCACGCTACACTATTAATAGAAAACTTTCTGTCAATGTTTTGAAACATCTGATAAATTTCCAGATGAGAACTTCGAATTGAACACTAAGAACGAGTTCGTCCTCCACGTGCACATATTCGAGATGAAAGTAGCCAATCAGCCACCAAAGATATCTGTCACATTCGCTAAACAAAGTGAGTACTTACAATAAACCATCTACATTCCACTAGTACTCTAGTAAGTTAGTTTGTGGTTAATGTCAACGATCATTATCATTCATCGTTAACATCAGCCATATTCGTCCACACTGTTGGATATAGGCCTTTCCAATTGTAGAAAATAGGCCTCGCCACTGTGATTTGGATGATTCCAGCTGAAGCTCGATACGAGAAGGCCTCCGATGGCCTCCCCCAATGATTTTCATGATAATTTGGGGGAGACATGCCAATAATCGCCACGCTTGGCAGGCGGGTTGTCGATTGCAGTAGTGTTGTGGTTTAACTCACAGAGAGCGTTGCTGTCCGTTTTCTGGAGTCTCTCTCTCGGTCGCCTCTTACGACCTCCACGACGGAAAAGTTGGGCTGGGGTGATGACACATATATTCTATTCGCCTTAACCACACGACATACTTACCGTCTCTTAATGTCTCAAAAGTATTCAAATCAATAATAAAAGTATGTACTCTCTATGTACATTATCATTGCTAGATCTCGTTACGCATCCGCCATGATGGTTTTCCGAAAGAGTAAAAAATGATAACTACTTTACCGTTTCATCCCATAAGTGATCTACTTAAATAATTAAGTATATTTTAGATAGTAATTACCATTTTTTGTGGCGCGCCTTTGGGGAGGCCCATGTCCCATGCCCATGATGAGTAATTTTATCAATTCATCATATTGTGTTTTAGGGATATTACCAAGAAAGCCAACACTCCACGCGTGCGGTGTCTGCGCTGAATTGTTCACAACTGAGGATAACTTGCGACAGCACCAAGAAGTAACAATGAAATGCAAAATCAGAGGTGATCAAAAGGTACTTACTACCTTGATATTAAATTCTATAATTATAAATGTATGCGGTATACGGAAATACTTGGCTCTACGACTCCACGGTGTAGGCCTATCATTCCTAGCAGTAAATTAAAAAGTTCTTCCTCTGTTCTATGAAAACAAGCCGGACAACTTAGAATTTTTATTAAAATCTTTATTATCAGTATCACTTTGCAAAAATAAGTCAGTAAAAACATATTTTAATTGACAAGCCAGTAGTTTATCTATCTATCCATTGTGTTAAATCATAGAGCGATATTAGCGACATCTCACAACAACAAAAGGAACTATTTTAAGCTGGTAGTTATCAAATAATTGCCCATTAAAATAGTTGATATTTTGTGAACTAACCTGTATAATGTGCTTGTACCTTTTCAGATGGTGTGCCTACAAAAGAAGACCGTCAACAACGAAGGTGAACCGGTTGACGGTGACTCAACTGGTAAGCTTAAAAAAAACTGATGCCTATTAAACTCAAAGCTGCATAGGCACAGTCACATGCTAAATAAATGTCCACGGCTCACCAAGCTTATTTAGTCCAATACAGAGGGTAAATCTGGCGTTATACGGTTTACTCGCCTTGTGGTATGCATGTTTCATCGCGATGTTGTTCTTCACCGAATGATTGTTGAATAGCGTGCATAGGCTCTGAAAAAGAGACTCATGGGAACCCACCTAGTATGGTAGGTCTTCTTCCACCTTCAATACTGACTGCTTGCAGTAAGTCATTTCGTTGAAATTTTTCCCCCTAATACAGCTAACGCCATCTGTCATAACTTAGATAAACAAAGTCCCTATTCCATGTCAATACCGAAAAGTTAATTTAAAGACACATTAAATGTGTTATATTTTTCAGAAACAAGTATAAGGGAATCCTTCTACCTTTGCAACTGCGGACAATTATTTGCTACAGAAGGAGATATTAAATCGCACTTGGAACAGGTACAGTCAAAGTCAGTATTTTTTTGCAGTTTCGGTCACAATTTAATTCGAATATAAACAAATATTATTTTTTATTTTCCAGCATAAATGTCAAAAGTCTGATGGTGATCCCCTAGAGAAAATTAGCGAGGAGAACATAAGAAAAACAATTCTGTCTGGTGAGTGCCTACCATTCATTCTTTATTTCTTACATCTATGTAAGGATGAGACGGGCATTCTGAGGCCTAATGAAAGACGTGGCGGACAGAAATACTTCTAACGCTAGTGATTTTTATTAAAATGAAGCAAAAGATTTTTAAATTTTACTGAACTCACAAAACATAGGTACAGGGTGGAAATGACAAACGACACGAATACTCGATATCGAAAAATAGGTAGAGCTCTATCAAACAATCAATAATTATAGTTCAGGCCCGTTTTCTGAAACAATAATCAGTCCTCAAGGTGACACTTGAACATAGTATTTCTATTTAACACAAACGCGATTAGAGCAAGACAAACGCTAGTTGAGCAGAAATCTGTGCTTGAGGATAGTGTCAGAATACTGGCCACATCGTCTCCAACAGTAACTTTTCCCAATAAAAATACCATATACTTTCCAGGCGACAGAAACTCCGAGCTTAACTGCACCTATTGCAACGCTAAGATAAAGTTGCAAAACTTTCGGCGGCATTTGCGCTCTCACGTCGTGGGGCTCAAGTCTGAACAGAAGAAAGAGCAGGGTTCGGAATACAAGGTGGGGCCGTACAGATGTAACATGTGTCCGGGGACTTACTTCCATTCCGCCTCCTTGTCAAGGCACATCATGAACCAACACATCAATTTGATAGTGGATACTGAGGAAATTTAATGTTTTCTGTAATAATATTTACATGTGAAAAAACATGTTACTTTTTACACTAGATGTTGCTTGAATATAATTTGCAATTTAGAATTATATAATTTCAAACAACAGGAACACAAATCTATACATAAAACTCTTTAAACTGCGCTACATATAAAATAATTTCTTTACCTATAAATATAACAAATTAGATGTTCCTAGATTAGTGTTAAGATCATCTGAATATGGACTGTTACTTGTGCAAGCCATTTTCCTATACACGGGCAGATAAAATAAAAAATAAAGTTGTAACATTTTTACACTCATGCCTTATCTTGTGATAATATTGCGTCGTGGGCGTGAGATAACTTTAATAACAATAATTACAAAAAGAAACATATCACAGGTTCTCCTAAGGTCTAAAAAAGTTCATCAAAAAATGTACTGCCATCTAGACCTTCAAGGAGATCATCATTTTCGGGTTCTTTTGATGCACTGTTACTTATTGATCCATGGAGTCCTGGAAAATAGAAAGAGTGATATTACAATTTATCAATAAAGTCAGTGTTGTTTGCCTTGTCTGCCTTGTTTTTACTTTTCCTTCCTTGATTGTACCTTTGGAGAAGTGAAATGTGTGTTACATAGAATCCAGTAAAAATTGTCAGTAGTGTAAATACAGTTGGACTGGACAAAGATTATTTTTTCTGTGAGGAGTTTGGTAGCAAACACTTACTTATTTGCATTAATTTCTATATTATAATAGACTAGCAGACTCGACAGATGTTGTCTTGTCTTGACTATTAATATGAATATTTAGGGTGGCGTGTGCCCAGCAGTGTATGTCATTTTTTTCTTTCATAAGAACCTTCTGCTGACATTAGTGAGCACAACAAAAGAAGAATTAGCTAAATCAGTCCACCCGTTCCGGAGTTATGCCATGACAACGAAAAAAAAATACACTTCACTCCTTTTATATCCCAAAGCGGGGTAGGCAGAGGCACTTGCTTTAATAAGCAAATGCCCACGGTTCACCAGGCGTATTTAACCCAACGTGAAAGGGGTGAGCCCATCGCCGTTATAGGGTTCACACACCTTGTGGTGTGCGGGTTTCATCACGATGTTGTCCTTCACCGTACGAGCGTTGCGTTGCGTACATAGGCTCTGAAAAAGAGTCCCATTGGTACACGTCCAGTAGCCGGACTCGAACCCGCGACCTCGACAACGAAAAGTGGCTTTGATTTTTATATAATAGATTAGATAAAGAGATATAATACTCACCTATATTACAATCAGATACCACATCAGCTTTTATAACAGTGAAATCATCTTCATATATTTTACTGTATCCTTCAGGAAATACTCTATTCTCTTCATCATCTTTCAGGACTGCAGAACTATAGATTGAATGTATATTATTCAAAGTTATATTTAAATAGTGTTTCTTAAAAGCGCCACCAGTTGTTAACACTGTGGGTTTAATTAACACTAGTGCACAAGCTTCAGAGGCCAAATATGGTGAAAATGCTGACCATGCATCTCTGTGTAATGTGCACTTTATGTTACCTGCAATTATAAGTATTGATTATAGGAATGTTGGCTTTACACTTTGAATAAAAAGGTTTGTAAGTACATGTTTTGTGATCTACATAGTTTACATGTAATGTAACCTTCCAATTGATTATGCCATCCCAGTAATTTAAAATTATAAAGACAAAAGTGTGTTTGGATTGTTTGTGTGTTTGGACAACAGAACAGATTTGAATGTATCTGTATAGCCTAATAAGAATAAGAGAAACTATAATTCATCCGTAATTCCCACGGGGATGGGAAAAGCTGTGACACTGTTGGGGTATACTTTAGTTGATGTTGGGGTGTTATTGTGCTGGACACAAAGAATCAGCAAAAATTGTATCCATACTCATGAAAAGTATGGATACAATTTTTGAAGTGCGAAAAGTTAAGACCCAATAGTAAAGTAAGTAAAAACTTATAATAGGTACAAAATTAAAAGACTCACCACTAACATCCCTTAAAATAATAAGTGGATCTGTTGAAGACCTGTCTAGGGCTTCAATAAATGCAGTGACTATGTGAGCTTTCCTCTTCCTTAGGTTACCATTTAATGCTTGATTCTTGACAGAACATATACTGTCAATATGCCCCAGCCCCCAGGTTTTTACATCATCTACAAGGCGAACCCACAGTGGTGAGTCAAAAGCATCTCTTCTTAAAATGTTTTGTGAAAAATCTATATCCTGTAAAAATTAAAAGCTAAGTAACACACTCCTCAAATTGAAGATGATAAGGGTCCTGAAACCAGGATTTAATCTGCAAGTTATTTTTGACAAAATCATGGCTTCTGAATCCTCTAGCCCTTACCTGGACAGTGAATGATAGAGAGAGAGCCATTTTTACAATAATATCTATTTTGTTTACTGTCTGTAAAAGTAGTATAGTTGGCGTCATCTAAGAAGCCAATTCTGACAGGTGCATAGACATGTCTAGCCTAAACTGGTAGTGTTGTACAATAGTTACAAGATTGAACTTACCTATTTTAGAATTGTTTTGAGTGTGAAATTGGACCATCAATTAAGTCTTCCTAAATGTTTTGCAAGCAACAGTTGATGTATAGAATGTTTCCACACAACAAAACATTTTTGTAAGCCATTCATAGTGACTGATGTAGAGCTTATTGTACTTTTCCTATATCTAATGTCATAATTGAAACAATGCAACTTTAATTAATGAACGAAATATCACAGAACTAATAATTTATAAAAACGAACAACGGCCAAATAGAATGTTCAACACTGGGATAAATTGGCTGTGCCATACATGTGGTTGTCAGTTGTAGATTTTGATGATACGGGGCTTTTCCACAGTTCGATGTCCAATGTGCCTATTGTGCATGCGTGGTTGTCAGTTATTTCCATTCAAAAAAATGTTCTTGGGCATTCTCAATGTGTCCCAATTTGCTTCTTAGATGATGCTGACTAAACAAGTTAGCTAGATACTATAAAATGTTTACCTGTGACAATAGCTCCATTTGACAAATGTTATCATCTTTACTCTCCTCCATAGATCCTGTCAGCAACCCAGCGGGACCTGGGAATTTTCTCTTACTGTTCACATCGAAGAAAGACTTTATCATTTTCCTTTTACTTTGTTTAGGTGAAATCGCTCGGGAACTGTCCTTTGAAGTGTTTGGTTTAGTTACAAACAAATTATTTCTATTTTCATAACTTTTGGCTGAGAACTTAAATGAGGGAGATTTTTCTATCAATGAAACTTCAGAATCAATTTTTTTTGTCATTCCTGAATGACTAATGCTTTCTTTGTAATTGGAGCAGTTTTCTGCTGACGTTGGAGATTTGATAACAAATCTACTTCTATTTGAAAATAAGTCAGTTTCAGCTACTTTAAAAATATTATTGCAATTTGGTGAGACATGTGTGACTATCGACGCAGAGGTACTTGAGGTAGTAGCTGCGCTTAGTTCTGGTTTTTGAGGGTCTATATGGTCGGCAAAATCGAACTGTGATAACACCTGAAATACCAGAATAAACATAATGTAAGTAAACAACACCATTCAAAAGTAATGTCGGCGATATATTTAGAATAATAATTGTTATTGGTTTCACTTACCTGGTCGAAATCATCGGATTCAAACATTTTAAGATTTGATTTGTTACAAACAACTTTCTGTAGGTTAATTCAATGTTATTTAATTTGTAAATAAATAAAAGCCAGTCAGCGGCGCCGAGCGAGGGACCAACAATACGGACGGACGTATACGTCAATATGTCAGTAATTTCACTTGACACGTGTCAGTACGTAAAAGTTAAGGCGACTACGGCGACTGAAAATAGCATGACATGAAAAACCTTTAAAACCTGCTTCGATTTCGCTGTGGAATATAGGTATCCGATATAATTAAATCATAATCAATATTTTAAAGGAGTTTACTGCATTGATACCAACTTCAGTATATCTCTTTTCCACCAAAATAGAAAATGTTGTACTTCTGAATCCAAACTGTCACTTTTACTACTAATTTGACAGTTTGCATCCAGATGTACCCTGCTGATACGTAGTATGGAATAGAAGAATTATTGTCTCTTACTCTATCACTCCTGCATGTTATTAATATCGTTGTCTCGTTTTATTCTAAACGTCAATTTAGGATTGGTCTGAGTTTACTGTATTTTTATTAATTAGCCTGTTCTTGTGTCCCATTACTGAGCAAAGGCCTCCCTCTGTTCTCTCTACTCCTCCCTACTGATAGCCACCTGTTGCCCAGGTCGTCCCGCCATCTCCGCTGTATGTACAGTAGGTACAGTGGAGATATACAGTACAGTACAACCTGTTTTTTATTCATTGTAAAGGGATTTTTTTTGTAATCATTACATCTTTCGCCATTATGAAGATGAAAAGTAAGGTAAAATTAAAAAAACGAGCAAACTTGTCGCGGCAAAAAAAAATTAATAACCCAACTACATAAAAAGCCGGAACTCTGACAGTCCTTCATTGTCTTTTGACATTTTCATTTTGTCATTATCAATATTTATTTTCGGATTATTCAGTATTTCATTGTTTATCTTTATTCATACCCTAAAATTATTTTGTGTTTTCTGTTATGGCTGTACTAAATCCGTTTGGTCAAGCATTGCCAAGGTTTAGTGATGAGCAAATAGAAGACATAAACGAGTGGTTTGATGCTAACTCAAAACCATTGCTTGTTATAGATGAAAGCGAACTTATAAACGTAATAACTGTGGACCAATTTCAACAGTTCCTTGGTTTGAAAAAGTATGTAGCACCTAGACTTATCAGTGAGTCAATACACAATATAATAGTTAAGAACAGTCGGAGCGTCACACTTCTGGGTTAGAAAACCGGAAGGGTTACTACCGTAACCGTAACTTGAACCTAGATGTAGACTCCGGCGGTGACGCCCGACCACCCTAGTTTATCTAGGTAATTAAGTTTTATTTCGATGAATGCATGTGTTATTGTACATTTTCATTAAAATCAGGTAGTTCTTGCGTAAAATAGTAACAAACATACGCACGAAACTAACTTTTATATAGGTAGACAAAAACGACAGCTTATTAACTAGGTTGTAGTCCACGAAGAAACAGACATAGTGAAACTAGGGTTCCTTGTCGATTACAGAATCCTATAAAGTATCTACCTACCTATCGACGTGTATACAGCTACCCATGTATTAATAAAACTGACAAACTGGTTATTTGTTTTTAGTTATAACTACTAAAATTATGTACCTAATGGACAAGGTGTGCCCGTCGTAGATCATGTTGCTGCTTATCTTCCGACAGGCAGGATGGTGTTCCAACTTCCAACGCTTGTTTATACTTAGTGGTTAAAAAAAAAGCTTTTTACATCCATTTTATTTTGAAGATATCACCGAAGACATTTCCACTACCCAACATATGCTGAAATTATGTACCAATTAGATCAACTGAAAATGGGAACCTATAGAATGGTCACCAAAGAACAGTTTTTGTTTATTTTGGACAAGTTTGTTCAACTTCCGAATCTGAGACATGAACTTCTAATGGCATTCAAGGTGAGGAAATAGTTTTGGTAACCAGACAACGAAATACCTATCGTATATTACGTACCTACTCTCTTACATTGTTATTTGTAAGTAGAAGCATAAATGCATAACAACTATAAATTAATAGAACAACGAGACATGCCCAATAGTCCAACAAATGCTTCGTCACATAAGCATCTGGCGGCTGTGGGAATCCAACCCTGGAATAGACGAAGATCCCAGATCAGGCAGACATGCTGACCATGTCTGCCTGATCTGGCTATGAAACGCTGTTGTAAACGCTACACTGTAATCACTATATAATAAAACGCAGTTGTAATGTAACGTTTTTTCAGTAGGTACAGTTAAAAACTCAGACCAAATACTACTTTGTTTTTGGTCTGAGGTTAAAAACAATACATTCCACAACTCTTTTTTGCACATTGTAGGTATACGTGACTATCGTTTAGAGTGATTTCAATCAGATAAGTAACTATTACAACTAAAACTGTTCCTTTTCAGGCGTTTGATGTTGAAAAGCGTGATTTTCTCGACATGGAAGAACTGAAGACGATCGTAACCACCTATGGTGACGTTTTAAATGAGGACGAAGTACGGGAGCTCATGCGCGATGTAAATGTGAGGGGCGATGGGAACGTAATTTACGCAGATTTCATCGAAAGTCTATTCAGTGTTGCTCCTGAACTAAATGATATTAAAGTAAGTGTGTAATAGATACAGTCAAAATAATGCCGGAGAAATTATTCTGCCTAGTAATATCAGTCATCATGAGTATTAACTCATAACTTTATTATCAATAGGTACCTACTTTTATCCCAACTATTGAAAAAACCTGAAAGAGTTTCGAATGTTTTAAAATGGCTGGCAAAAGTGGGGAAACATGAATACCTAGCCTTTACCAAAACCGAAACACTTCCAGCTTTTTTAAATGACAACAAAGGAAGTGTTACCACATACCTACAGCATTGACTGTACTATCCATTGTTTTATTTTTGTAGGCCGAATATCTTTACGATGATCCAGATGAAGATCCCTCAGTTCCTCCAGAACCGGAGCCGGAACCGGAACCGGAAGTAGCCGTAGAAGAAACTAAGCCACCAGTACCCCCGAAAACTGAGAATCAGGCTAAGTCAGCAGCAAAGAAAAAGAAATAGACATGGCCTAATATAATATTCCGCTTTATTTGCGTCTTTTTCATTTACACATAGTTTGAAGTGGTTCCGCCATCCTGACACACTTTGCCGAGCAAAGCGATCCACCGCTGTGATTTGCATGGGGAATTATTTGACAACCATTCGACAGCTTAAAAGTTTCTTTTGTTGTTGTACCACGTCGCTAATATCGCAAGAGGGTTTCACAATGATTATCGCTAGGTATACTTCTATCTTGTCAGTTTTCATTAAAATGCCTTTTTATTTACTTACTTATCTATTTTGGAAAAGTGATACTGATAATAAAGGTTTTTAATAAAAAATCGAACTTGTCCAGCTTGTTTTCATAGAACAAAGGAAGAAAATATATTTAATTTACTACTAGCTTAACAACACAGCACACTACTCGTGTGTTTTGCAGTTATCCTCTAGTTTAATTGCCGCTTTTTGTGAGAAGGGGTAGTTATGTATATCCAGTGTTCTAAAGGACCTAGGCCGCTTAGGTATTATTAGTAGGTACCTATTTTGTTAGTGTATGTAAAATGATGCAGAGGATAGTAAGTAGGCAGGTACCGATTTTTAAGCATGATTAAATGGGCCCGACCTTACTATATTTTTACAAAGAGAAATTGGAAATACTATATATTATAGTATTTATGTAATACCTAAGCGGCGTCAATGTCTATGTGTACTATGGAATGTATCTGAAAAAGCGAATAACACTATTCCGCTATCTTGTTAGAAGTTACGCCTAAGTTGAACAAAGCAGTAGCGCGACATCGCTAGAATAAGTACATGGCAACATAACAAAATGAGAATATGGCAACTTTGATGCAGTGCATTGAAAAAAAAAACAGACTGACAATGACATCAATGAATTGGTGAACAATGTTGGTGAAATTATTTTTCTAAATTACTAACAAAAGAAAGAGTGTTGATAAATAGTTCGTATGTTGTAATTGTGTGATAACAAATATTTAAAATACTAACCTAGATCACAGGACATTTTTCTCGTCACTTCAAATAACACAAAATTATGATGATGGATCACGATGAGGATGCAATGGGTCTGACCACTGAACAAACTGATAAAATTCTACAATTTCAAGATTTAACAGGGATAGAAGACATGTCTATATGTAGAGACGTGTTGCAGAGGCATCAGTGGGACTTGGAGGTACGTTATAGTGTCATAATACGCAAACAAAACAGACTAAACTGTATATTATTTACTTTCCTTGTTTACTTTCATGAACCTACATTTAATATGTTTTCAGGTGGCGATACAGGAACAGCTCAATATTAGAGAAGGTCGCCCTTCTGTCTTTGCCACAGAAGCTAGAGCACCTCCAGTAGTACATGACCATATAGCCCAGCAAGTTTTCACAGATGAGTCATCTGAAAGTCCCGGAGGATTTTTTGGTTTCTTGCGATATGTAGTCAACTTAGTAGTATCTTCAGTAATGAATTTGTTATTAAGTTTCCTACGACCTGATGAGCGAAGATGTGAGTACCTATGTAGATTTTTCATCTGTATTTTATGTAGAAGATGACAACTGCAATAACAGAAAATGCAAATGTCACTGTTTTAGGAAAAAAAACACATTTGTAAGGAAAAGGTGAAACATCTGCACTATTTTAATCATCAGCTTTAACCTTTGGGATGCCCACACTCCTGGGATATTTACCCCTTATATGGTTGGTTTTGTATGTTATGTATAATAACAACATTAATTTGTTGTAAACTTATTTAGTATATGAATGATTCATTTACATTTAGCCACCACTGGATTGCATGACACATTTTTTATATGCCTTGTCCCCCATACAGCCTACTGAGTACAATAAATATGATGGCAGTTAATAGGGGTACAAAGTGTGCGTGCTGTTGACATCCCAAAGGTTAAGTTGCTCATGTTATATTTAAACAGAATGTAGGTTTTGGTTTTATTTCACAATATCAATTGTTCAAATACTTTTAAGATCTTTGTGATATTTGTATGGTCTCAATAATTCTTTCATTGGTCCCTTATTGAACCATATTAATTTTCCTTTGACAATAAAATAAGCTAACATTATAATAAAATATTAGCCAACTACTGCAAGTACATCAATTTTGTAAGTAATAAAACTATTAACATAATTATAATTTCAAGGTGTCATACATAATTTTATTTTAAATGCTAAATTTACCATTTCAGTGGTGACCGACCCCTTAGGTGATGTGATGGGCTTTATAAATAATTACACATCGAAATATCCGTCACACCCAGTGTTCTATCAGGGCACATATGCTCAAGCTTTGAATGACGCTAAGAATGAACTGCGGTTCCTTATTGTCTATCTCCATTCGGACTCTGCAATGGAGACGCAGAACTTCTGCAGGTATGTATACTTCTTAGAGGATTTGTTCCATGTATCCCAACTAGCCATCCCAACCAGAGGCGAAGATTTTTTTTTATTCTTCCCGACTTATAAATATCATGTACTCAATTATTTCTCTATTGAAAATATAGTGATAACTACTTTAGCCAAGTTGGAAATAAGGGAAAAAAAAATTCCATCTATCCCAAGTGGATGGCCAGATGGCCAGTTGAGAGACCAGTATTCAGTAATGACATACAGAAATCACATACATTAATTACAGATTTGCGTAGGACAGTACCAACAAGTATCCGCCCATAGACAATGTGTGTGAGTTCTGTTTGTTACCAGTTGCTTTATGTTCTCGCCCTTACACTCCAGTCATAATACCATGAATAATATTGTTAATAGTTGGAATTAATTTACCTTTTGTATATAAAAATTAATTGCTATTTGTGACACTTGAGAATGGCTCGACCAATTTGGTTAATTTGGGCCTTGAGTTCAATAGGTGAATGAATGTGCATTTTACCCCTACCAACTGTATTTCCTCCAAAACACCCCTAGAGGGGATTGTTCTTATTAAAAAAAAATATACTGAAATACACATGCAACTCTGTTGCAAAAAATGGCTAAATTGGTGTAATATAATTACTCTGCCTGTGCTCTTGCCTTACCTTGTTATTATACTCATTGCATTATTTTTATAAGATCGAAATGACATCAACATTAAAATTGGAGAGGAAAGCTGGTGTCATTGAAATGGGCAGTTAAGATGTTTTCAAGCCACTGAAACTTAGCTTATGTTATGACTACCATCAAGACAGTAACTGTGATCATTATTTGCTGTGTCACTCTATGTCTACCAGCATTCCACTTCCACAGCTAACAAGCTTGCAGGAAGCATATATGCCATGGGGAATTAACAAGGGGTAGTTTCAAAACTGGATGTCATTAGAATAGCCAGTGGGCGTTTTTTTGTTTTAAGCCTTAATCAAACAAAGGCTAGTATATTCCCACTTGACAAACACTTACTTTGAACCTTACTGAATGTCTTCCCTCGTGCGATATTAGCGACATCTCACAACAATAAAATAAACTATTTTAAGCTGTCAGATGGTTGTTAAATGATTCCCCATTATTGGTTGAATATGATTTCCCTCATTTACAGGCAAACATTAAGCGATCCCGACGTGATCCAGTACATAAACACAAACGCCCTGTTCTGGGGTTGTTCAGTGAACAGTCCGGAAGGATGGCGGGTGGCTCAGTCAGTTGGCGGTAGGCGGTACCCGCTCTTATGTGTGGTGTGTGTCAGGGAGCATCGTATGACGGTCGTGGCGCGGAGTGAAGGGACGTGTTCCTCACAACAACTGCTCAACAGGCTGCGGCAGGTTGTGTCAGAGAATGAGGGTCATTTGGCTGTGGCGAGGGCTGATAGGTGAGTTGTTTCTTAGTATTTCTGTGTACTTACTTGGATCCCAGGGTGTCCCCGTGGTGCAAAGGGACCCTACTAGATGACGTCACGCCTAGGAAGGCATGGCCAAGCAGAGCTAGTAGTTACTTAATACCATGTTATTCCGAGACTTAAGGCAGTGGTCTCACCGCCTTACGGCGAGAAGACGAGTAACTATCGACGATTTTCTTGTTATACAAACTTACAACAGATTAAGTGTAAACAAAAGAGCATACACATTTATATCAAGAGTTGCTCTCTGATTGTTTACATTGCCAACGAAGACTCGCTTTAGTAGTTTGCCGCTGAACGACAAGAGCTATAAAACAACGTTCAGCGACGCTCGCTCGGTTTATAATTTGATAGGTTTGCACAAGAGTGAGCAACCGCGGGCGAGTGGTGCGAGTAATCGCTCGTCATAAACACCCTATATGCACTGATTATCCAGCCCAATGTAAGTTCTAAGTTTACTTGACTATGACGAGCTAAGCCTTCTAAGGTTAAGGTTCAGCTTTGGAATGTCGAATCAATCATTTATCTGAGTCTACTCTCTTTTACCCTGAGGATTATAGTTCAAGATCAACTTCCTTGAAATTTTTATTGCAAACAAGGCACTTTGATATTATTATCGCTTTGTGATTAGAATGCATATGTATTCAGTTTGAGTGTTCGTTCAGATAAACAAACACTCAAAGAATGTGCAGCCCAAAAAAATGAATGAAAATCCTGGCCCAGAGAACGATCTTTAGACTGCTAGATAAGATTCGGGTAGTAATAAAATTATACTTAATCCTATACTATATAATCCTGTAGAGTGGAACGGGAGCTGAACCAGCGACTGCGTCAGCAGCAGGACGAGGCGTACGCGGAGTCGCTGGCGGCCGACCAGGAGAAGGAGCGGCGCAAGGCGGCCGACCGGGCCGCGCGCCTGCAGCTCGAGGAGGACGAGAACATGCGCCGCCGCCAGGAGGAGGACAGGAAACTTAAGGTCACTATTGTGTGTATACGGGCTATGACTTCTGGCTCATGATCCGGACCAACTGTTTCTTACTCAGCTCAATAGCTGATAAGCGATTTCAATAGTACTTATTTTATTGAACAAAGCTTTTTTTTGTTATTAATGTTTGTGTGACCTTACATTTTGTTGTAAATATTGGATAAGAAACGATAAATTTAAACAAGTTTGTAATGTCTCAGTCACAAAAACAACTGTAGGAATCGCTATAATTTATTGAGTTAGAAGAAGTTAGTCCGGATAATGACCCTGAAGTCAGTCTACTGTGTATTCATATTATAAAGGGAAAAGATTTGTTTGAAATTTCGTTTTCCGACCTCACTGAACCGTGAAGGAAAGCCGGTCTTCAAATTATGTAATCTTGACAATTTATGAACGTTATAGTCTTCTAAGTCTGATCGCAACAGCTATGCCGAGCACTAGGTATTGCGCGGCACAGTTGTATGGGCTTCCCTTGTCCGAGCGCAAGGCGTGGTAGACA
>SJJU01000480.1:0-10844 GCA_012932125.1 Conopomorpha cramerella | reverse complement strand
CTCTATGCAGACGATTTGCAGCTTTACACAGAAGCTCCAATAGACAGCCTCTCGACAGCAATTGAGACGATCAATAGGGACCTTAAAAATGTAGCTGATTGGAGTAAATACCACGGCCTAAGGGTAAATCCTTCAAAGACCCAGGTCATTGTACTGGGTAGTCGTAGGCAGCTGGCTAAAATAGACTGGGTGAATATTACTCCTGTTTGGTGGTGCGAAAATACCATACAGTGAGTCAGTAAAAAACCTCGGGGTAATCTTCGACAGAACCTTGTCATGGGTGCCGCAAATAAATGAGGTGAGTAGAAGGATATTTGCTGCCTCTGGATCACTCCGAAGGCTGCGTAACTTTCTGCCAACTGCCACCAAAATTACTTTGGCTCAATCCCTGCTCCTCCCCATTTTAGATTACGCCGACACATGTTTCGTTGACCTTACTGAAGATCAACTTAACAAACTTGAGCGACTCCAAAATTACTGCATCCGCTTCATTTACGGCCTCCGTAAATACGACCATGCGTCTGAATATCGTGCCAAGCTCAAGTGGCTCCCCATTCGTCTGCGCCGGAATGCTCACGTCCTCTCTCTTCTATACACAATATTGTTCAATCCCACAGCACCTGATTATTTAAAACGTAGATTCCAATTCATTAGTTCATCTTCTTCCAGTAGTCGCTCTATGCGCTCCTGTCATTTCCTAACTCTTAAATGTCCCGAACACTCCCAACAATTCTTTCATAATTCGTTTACGGTAACTGCAATACGACTGTGGAATTCTCTCCCTCTTGAAATACGAAGTTTAAAAACAGCCGAGTCGTTCAAGAACAAACTTAAGGAATATCTTCTGAAGTCATCGGATTAGTTTGTGCTCATGGTTGTATGTATTATATTGGTATAGTGCTAGTTTATATATTATGTACTATAAGGTTTATGTTACTATGTATTAGTATTGATTTATAATATGTGGTATATATTTATTACTAGGTTTAGGTATGATTAGGTATATATGTATGTAAATATGTATATAAATATATATATATAACTATATGTATATAACTATATATACTATGTATTTTATTATTTTACAATATTATTGACGTTATCGATCAGATAGCAACACTTGCCGGCCCCATTACTCTATCTGTTAAGCTCCTGTAATCTTTAAATTAGGTTACCTGGAAGAAATCGCTATGAGCGATAAGGGCGCCTTTTGCAATTTTTCCATTGTATTTTTATTTTTATATTTGTAATGTACAGTGTGCAATAAAGAGTATATTCATTCATTCATTCATTCATTCACACACCACTCATCGGCATCGCATCACCATCTAGGACTGAACAGAAAAAAAAATGGTTAAGCACGTATCGTCTTTATCAATAAACGCAGTTTAACTATTTCGAGTTTGTACCAAGCTTAACTTGTCAACTTATCTTGTCAGTTTTATGTCAAATACAGAATAACCGGTTGCAGTAGGCTTTGGTATAAGTTACACCGCGTTTATTAGTATGGGGCATAAAGTCTTGGGGCGCAGATCGATGGAACAGGATGACCTTTGGAAACCACCTTAAGTTGGACCACTGGTTCAATTCGATCGTCAAATTACATTAGATCACTGCATGTAGTATCTGCAATACTAATAATTGTACAGCGATACAATGAGTTATTATTTCAGTAGCGATAAAGTTAGCATTCCTGATCCTGGTTTCGTGTATCATTCATAGATGTATACGAAGATTATTATTTTCTTATGTATACAGTAGTATTGAGCGTCTGTGGTCCAGTTGGTCGGATACTTGACTTGTAACCGGGAGGTCGCGGGTTCGAGTCCGGCTACTGGACGTGTACCAATGGGACTCTTTTCAGAGTCTATGTACGCAACGCAACGCTCGTACGGTGAAGGACAACATCGTGATGAAACCCGCACACCACAAGGTGTGTGAACCCTATAACGGCGATGGCCTCACCCCCTGTCACGTTGGGTTAAATACGCTTGGTGAACCGTGGGCATTTGCTTACTAAGCAAGTGCCTCTGCCTACCCCGCTTTGGGATTAAAAGGCGTAAAGTGTATTTTTTTACAGTACATAGTATTATTTTCTTTTTCTGGCCAGAAGAACATTACACTTGACAACTAGCTGACTCCTAGGCACACGACACGCTGGATTAACACATAGCCTATGATTTATCTCAAAATTCCCGCGGAAACGGAAATTGCTGGTAAGATCGCCGGGGTAGGTACAGCTAGTAGAAAAATTTGAAAATACTTAATACATTACAGTAAATACTTAAGTAATATTTCACTAGGATTAAACTTTACCTATTTATTTTATTGTTTCATCGAAAATATTATCTCACATTGATTACTGATTTGTCTAGATATTACTTTTAATCGTGATTAATTGGCTTAAATTAAGACACGTATAGTGAAAAAGTGTTCTTCAGTTTGTTCGTAACTGTGTATAGTTACTGTCCTAGTATGTTATGTCATAGTACACACTAGCACGAAAAGTAGACATAGACATTAATTTATTTTTGCTTTAAAAAAAAACAATAATTTAAACAACATAAAATACAAACTTACATAACTAAAACCAATGGAACTCTTTTTCAAATCCTATTTACGCAACGCAACGCTCATAAGGTGAAGAAAAACATTGTGATGAAACCCGCACACCACAAGGTGTGTGAACCCTATAACAACGACGGGCTCACCCCCTGTCATGTGGATTAAATACGCTTGTTAAATTGTAGACATTTGCTTAGCAAGCGTCTCTGCCTACACCGCTTTTGAATTAAAAGGAGTGAAGTGTATTTTTTTGTAACGAAATTCATATTCGTGTAACAGATACGTTATTTGTTCCTTAATTATTAACTTCAATTTATCATCCGAATAGCAATGTATTAACTGACCTTAATCAACATAAGGAGACTGTGGTGCCTGCATTTTGCCTTTCCCTTTCTTTTCCATAAAACATACTTATATTTTTACCAATACTTTAACTTTAGAATAGAGTTTTTGACATGCAGTACCGAGATCGAGAAAATCCAAAAAAAAAAACATAAAATCTATGAACTACAGGCTACGCGGCAATAAATTGTCTTACATTGATCGTCTAAAAAAAATACAACCTACACACACTCGAAAGCAGACGTAAAATGTTCGATGCTACCATGTTGCGAGATATTTGCACTGCAACAATAGACTGTCCAAACTTACTCCAACAGATACATTTTCGAATCCACTTAAGATCAGTTCGAAAAAGGAACTTGTTCATTCTTCCTTCATGTCACACGAATGCTGAGTTCCGCGCTCCACTTCGTCGCATGTGTGAGAACTATGACAAATACATCCTTCATATCGATTTAAATTCGTTCATATCCAGCCCAACTTTTCCCGTCATGGGGGTCGTAAGAGGCGACCGAGGAAGCTCTCCAGAGAACGGGCAACAGCGCTCTCTGTGAGTTAAACCATAACACCACTGCGATCGCCAACCCGCCTGCCAAGCGTGGCGATTACTGGCATTTCACCCCAAATGACGGATCTCATTGGGGGAGGCCCTCGGCCAGCAGTGTAGCATGTGGCTGATGATGATGATGATCGATTTGAATAGCAACACTAAAGCCAAATTTAAATGCCTTGTTATCGAATCAATCAATTGTGGTCCATCATGAATCTTTGTAATTTCTATATAAAAAATGTATGTAATTTGCACACGATGTTACTATGTACCTACTCGACTAAGTTTAATTTTTGTCATCAATTGTTTATGAATGTTTTATGAATCTTAGTGAGTGATATTTAGGATGTAAACTATGCTAATATTTTGTACACCATTCAACGGTTTACTATTTATGTTTATATCTGTTTTCTCACCAATAAACAAAATAAAATAAAAGACATTGACAATCTTTGACCATCAGAACGTATTCATGAACTTTGCAATCTTTTGACAATGAGAACCATAGCTTTTATCCTCTTCGGAATTCGCCACAAGATAAATAATTGCTATTAATTAAGCTTTTGACATTGAGCATTCGTGAAGCTAAATACTACCCATCATTTATATCACCAACAAAGAGGTAAAGCTATAGAAACTTATTAGTTTCAATAGCGAATTAATTCGATAACACTTATTACCAAATTTAAAAAAAAAAAACAACATTTATCAGTAGGTGTTTGTGTGAGTTTGTGAGTGCGACATCATGGGGGACCTCGTTGTGTTTATTACTTGCCTTTGCTTAGCAGTTATACAAGGTGAGCCCACCACTGTTAGAGCTCTACCTGCCTCTCGGCGTACGGGCCGTTCTCTGGAGACGTGCGCATCTACTTGCTTTTGCCTCTTTTCAACGCACACGTTTTCTTGACTCCATACAAATTATCTTTATCCGTCCCTGTTTTTTTGCCAACTCTCCCCCTTCTGGGGCATGACGACCACATTACGGAGACTTCGCGTCGGGTCCTCGTCGCGTCTTCAGTCGTTAACAGGGTTCATATGTTCTTCGAGCTGTATGCCAGCGATTAGCAAACTCACGCAAGCGTTCAAAGTTCCCTCGACTGCTAACCAGATCCCTAAAGTAAATTGGCCCTGGCTCGATACGCTCCAGTTTATTAAGCATCTCATTCCTTGCCTCATTGTATAATCTGCATTCCCATAGAACGTGGTCCCTGTTTTCGCTCGCTTCGCCACAAGGGCACTGAGCCGTGTCGCAGAGAGTCATCCGGTGTAGTCGTTCTCTGAAGCATCCATGTCCTGTCAAGATTTGCGACACAATGTAATCTGGTTCGATCCATCCGAAACTCAACCTTTCTGCAGTACTCGGGAAGAACTTGTGTAGATCCCGACCATCACCACTATTCTCCCAGCGAGACTGCCATTGGGCAACTGCAGCCTCTCGTTTTGATGTTTTTAATAGCTTGCGCTCTCTCGGAGCCAACTGGGTACCCTCCTCCTCAATTTCTCCCGCTCGTTGTACCTCAAGATCTGCTGGAAGTACGCCCGCTAGCACAGGTAACGCTGCGGTGCTGCAAGATCTGTAGGCCTTAGTGAGTAAGAACAGCGCCAACCTCTGCGTGCGTAATAGCGCCCTCCTCACGACGAACACCGAGACTCGGTGATACCATGTCGATGCAGCGTATGTTAGTGTAGCAATGTAGGTCCCGGCATAGATAATTTTAAGAGCGCGGCACTTGATGCCCCACCTGGTAGCTGAGATACGTGACACTTTACCGAAGCAGTTAGCGGCTTTCTCTCCAATGTAATTGGCGTGTGGCATGAAGCTCCTTGTCTGGTCTAAGATGACGCCGAGATATCGCGCCTCCTTGACGTTCGCGATCGAGGCATTGTCCATTTTAATTGTGGGCGATCTTTTGAAATTTTCCTTTTACGGTCATTGTCATTGATTTTGCTGGAGAGAATCCCAACCGGTTTCTTTTTCCCCAGTTTGACACTTGAGTGAGGACACGTGAGGCGTTTCTTTCTATCTCCGCGCGGGACGAGGCCTCGATCGCGAGTGTCACATCATCGGCGTATGCTATTACATGCACTCCTTCTGGTTTCGGCAGCAATAGAAGATCATTGAGGAGTAAGTTCCAAAGAGTTGGCCCCATAACCGATCCCTGTGGACACCCCATGGTTGATAATTTGCCTGGCCACCGGCGAAAATTCCTACTCTACGGTTGGTGAAATAACTTATGAGCATCCTGTACATGTTTGGAGGTATTCTAGTCTGTTTCGCTTTGAGGAGAATCATCGCCCACCAGGCATTGTCGAACGCGCCACTGATGTCCAAAAAGATCAGTTGGACATACTTAGATTTTGATACCTCAATTATTGAAATCAATTTCTTAAGTGCGGTGACAGTAGACCTGCCAATCGTAAAACCATGTTGATTTGGTGAGATATTACTTATCAAACAAGGAGCGCAAGCAATAATTACTCGTTCCAGTACTTTTCCCAACACGGGGAGTAATGTAATAGGTCTATATGCTTTTGGATCTGAGGGAGGCTTACCGTTTTCCTTTGGCAGTACCACTAGTTTTCCAGCTTTCCAGATGTCCGGGAAGACTCCTTCTTTAATACACTTGCAGTACATAGAGTGTATTTCGGTGCCAGTAGCTCTCCATGCCATTTTGATGATGATGGCCGTGATGCCGTCAATTCCAGGAGCAGTGTTTGGGAGTTGCTTGATTATCCGTTCCAGAGCGTTCATGTTGATTACGTCGCAGTCTTGTCCGCTAGGGCATAATGCAGCTGCCACGCGCACTTGGCTGTGGTATGCAGAGTCTTTTCTCGGCTGGTCATCGGGACATAAGGTGCTGAGCAAACCATGTATTGTTTCTTTCGTGGTGCTTGTGTATCCTTCCACTAGTCGGATCCCGTTGAAGGTCTTGTTAGGTGGGCGAATCCTGCCACTGGCTTCACGATACGCTAGACCCCAGGGATCATCGTTTCCAGATTCTGCAATCTTCTGAAAGAAAACCAATTCCGTATCCTTCATGGTCTGTTTGTAGCGCAATCGAAGGTGTCTCAGGTTCTCCTTACGTAGTTCCTCCTGAAGCCCTCCACGCTTGCGTGAGCTTTGCCAGGCGCGTCTCGCTTTTCCGACCTCGGTGCGCATCTGGCTAAATGCTTCTGTCCACCATTCGTATTTTCCGTCTTCTTTTTTGGCTCGGCGTCCCAGGAACTCCCGGGCGGTGCGGAGAAGAGTTTCTGAATACTTTGCGGCGTAGACTGTGGCAGTAGCATGACTGTTCAGGCGTCCTATTCTGGCATGTAACGCGGATCGGAATCCATCCCAGTTCACATTGCGCGTGGAAAATGTTTCGCTTCCACCTGGTTACCCGGCAGTGTTTCGTGACGGTCTAGTGTGATGCAAAAGGTGATCAGCTGATGGTCGCTGATGCTCGCTCCTTCGTGTACTTTCCATGCATTCACATTTACGGATCGAGTCGACAGTGTGAGATCTACGTTTGAGTATCCATTCGGTCCATGGAACGTTTGGGGATTGCCGGGCTGGTTATGTAAGACGAGGTCTCGGCCTAAGATTAGCCCCTCCATCTGATTTCGTCGGTGCTCGGTGTCTGGTCCCCTCCCTATGTACTGCCGTCGCTCGCAGAACCACATCGGAGAATGGGCGTTACTATCTACGCCAATGATGAGTTTACTTCCGCGTAGCTCGTCCCGAACATAGTTCAGGTGCTGCACGTGCCCTGCTATATCATCCCCATATTGAAAGTAGGCCGATACAACGTGAAGTTCAATGTCTCCGTGCATCACGTGGGCTACCACACAATGCTCGTTACTTATATGGGATAGTGTTGTGACGACTACATCTCTTCCAAATACCATGATACCCGCCTTCAGTGATGTGCCACACTGTATGATGCCGGGCAGACCAGGGTACTGTTCTTGCACTAGAGCCAGTTGGATTTTTGTGCTACTTGCCAAAACCGGTAGTTCAGTCGTTGCAGCTTTGCAGCCATGGAGATTGAGCTGGCGAACGATAAGTCTCTGTGGTCTCTTATCCATACTTTGTGGAGTTTATCGCCTGCTGTTCGGCGTGCTTGCGTGCGGGGCACTGCGGTGAATATGTGCGGTGTTCGTGTGCATCCTTGCGTTTGAAGCGACGGCAGGTGGCGCAGCATGCGGTCAGAGATTGACATTCTTTGTGGTTGTGTCCTTGATCTCCGCATTTGCTACACGTCATTGTTTTAGCCGTACAGTATTTAGCTGGATGTCCGTACTGCTGGCACTTGTAGCAGCACGTGACGTTCAAGTTGTCTCTCACTTCCACTTCCTCCCACTTCAAATAGAGGGTTCCCAGCTGCAGTAGCTTGGTGCGCAGTTCAGCTGTGCAAGAAATCACGATTTCCCACTTGCGTTTACGGGCTCCATCCAAGCAGCGTCGCGATGAGATCTTCCCATGTTGCATCAGTTTTTCTTTCGTCCACGTGGTATCTTCCGCCATATTAATTTTCAGGACGTGGGCCCAAAGCTCCTCATCGGTGTATTCGTGCTTTAAGTATTTCAAGCAAATTCTTGGTTGGCGGGTCTTCGGGTCCACAATCCTCAGCGTCGGCGGTGCACTCTCCTTCAACTTACGGGCAGCTTCTGGATTGGCAGTGCGGACCACGATCCCGGAGTTTCCTACGTTTTTCACGCTCTGCACTTTGATGCCCTGTGCTCCAGGGTTGATTGCCTTCTCGAGCTCCTTTCTCGTATCCTCTGATGATTTGCAACTATTTATATCCTGTGGATAGAATAGTACAGCGGGTCCTTGCTTCTGAAAGAGCACTTGCTCTTGCTTATTGCCCAACTTGAGTCTCGCGGCGTATGTGTTGCAAGCGACTGGTCCCGGGGGGGCGGTGAATGCGACGGCGCTTTCCAGCTTCTGCGACAGTTCCAGTTCGAGCACCTTCTTCTCTGCAGCTGCCCTACCGAGTTCCGCATCTGCCAGTAGCAGTTCTAGCATTGCGACCTTCGACCTTCTAAGATGTTCTGAGAGCATACCGCTATGGTCGCCTTGTCTGCTACATTCAGTTGTAGCTCCCGTTAGCTACCACTCCGATGGTCTTGAGCTCTTCGTGGACGTCTTCCAGTAGCTTCGCCTTAGTGAGGTGCGCCAGTCCGACACAGTTTGTGGGGCGGGGGCGATAGCGTCGGTTGTTACTGTAGCAGCAGTGGCAACTTGCGGGTCGGCTGTTCTGGGGCTTTTGCGTAAACCAGTGGTGGGGCGTCTCGGAGTCGTCGACGTCAGCAATCCCGCGACCGGCGGGGCTCGCGGTGACGCCACCTTGGGTCGTAGAGCGGCTGGTACCTCCGGTGACGGAAGCGGTCTCTTGTTCGGGCCTGACATCTCCACCTCAATCAGGCTCCCCACAGCTGCTGGGCTAGCAGGGGGGGGCGAGTGGACAATGCTTCTTCTTCCTCGGAACTGTTCCAGCATCTGCACTTCTTCTTCGGAGAGAGGGCAGTCAAAGCCCCTCTCCCGGTGTTCGGCCATACTGCTTTGTTATCACTAAACACTATCACAATATTCTTCTTATTTATTTACACAATTTCACTGCTAGGCACTATATCACTATGCTATACAAGAACTAACAAACAACACAACAAAATATTTAGAAACACAAACAACAAAAAAAAAAAAAAAAAAAGTTCGGCTAAGTTTGTTAGATCCAAGCAGTTTCTAATTGTCTATATTGATTGATGCGGGTCAGTCCGCTCGACACTGGTGTCAATATTTACAGCGACAGACGTCAAGTGTCAAAGTGACAGCCGCCGCGAAATCAAAATTCAAAAATCAAAAAAATCAAAAATCATTTATTTCTTTAAATTTTTATACATTAAATTTCTGTTTTTGGGCACCTCCAGTGGGTAACATAGTCACCTGTGGCGGAAGTGTCCACTCTTCCATAACAATAAGTTTTTAATGTAGAACTACGACATTTTATAGGTTATTTAATTACATTTTAATAACATTTTAATAGAGGAAAAAGTGTGTGTGTGTGTGTGTGTGCGTGTGTGTGTGTGTGTGCGTGTGTGTGTGTGTGCGTGTGTGTGTGTGTGTGTGTGCGTGTGCGTGTGTGAGTGTGTGTGCGTGTGCCTGTGTGTATGTGTGTGGGTGTCACTATAAGTGTGCATTTGAGGTTGATGATGTGTGATTTGATGGAGTAGATACCTACAGTACCTATGTGGGAGCGTTACTGATAGCATTATTTATCATATTGTAAAAGGCTCTCGGTTTCGTTGTAGTCAATGGTTTTGAGCCATTTTATTGTTACAGTTTTACATTCATGAAAGTGAGATGAAGACATGTTAATTTTCTTATACAATTGGTTATATATATGACCCGATAGATTTTTGAACTGTCTTCGAGCAAATACAGTATTGCATATACTGTATTTAATAACATTAATTTGGCGTCGTGTAGAAGCAGCCACAGCATCATGAACAAGTCCCTTGTGACGTCGAAGAACAGAAAGTACAATATAAAGTTGGCGCACTGACAACACATCGGTTAATTTATAGAGTTCAGTAGTAGGGAATCTAAACTGTTTAAAATACATAACTTTAAGAAGACAACGTTGTCCCCTCTCTACGTCAATAAATTTAGTTTTCACTGCGCCCCCCCAGATTATAAGACAATAGGTCAAGATTGGTTGAACTAGTGATATATAAACCTGCGTCAAAAGAGCGGGAGTAACTATGTGACGTAAATGTTTAAATACCCAGATTAGCTTCCTGATTCTTCCATTGATGTAATCAATTTGACTTTGCCAAAATACCCTCCAACGGCCGAGCGCCGTTGGACCGACGCAGTAACTACTTTAAACTACCTACATATTTTGCACTTTCACTAAAACACTAAAATTTCACTAATTAGTCTTAGGTAGACGATGAAAACTATTTTAATTAAGTTCTTTGTTACAATTCCTAGGCAGGGAGAGTCCCCAACAGAAATTTCACCCGGCACTTCCCCAGACAACACTACAAACACCAATGTTCTTTGTTACACCATAAACGATTATGCACTAATTTAACCTGGAATTAACAACTAAAAGAGTTAGAAAAGGACTTAGCTCTGTTTTTCGGCGCGGCGACTAATCCAGTCCTGCCCGGGGGTGGGCTCACACCCCGGGAAAGTGGCGCGAAAGGCGCGATCCCTTACACAACACTAAGTACACACTAATAGAACACTTAAATGTACAGTTTTAATAACAAATTAGTCCACGAGTAACATAAACACTATATTTATAGTCTTATGTAGAAAAATACGTGACAACTTGGGTAAATCACATAAATAAAAATAATAATCCGCGAGCTCACTCCGTACGCAACGGCG
>SJJU01000478.1:0-36675 GCA_012932125.1 Conopomorpha cramerella | reverse complement strand
ATTATATACCAAAATAGTGTACGTGTAACGTAGATAATGTACGTAGTTCAATTATTACTGTACGTGTCCTAGTTTACGAGAAAATCGACATTGAGAGTGGCTCTGCTGGGGAGCATGCTCTTCAGCAGGGACACCCCCTGCAGCTCAACCGGGAGTGCTAAAGTTATAACTGAAATATGGAATCTAGTGTACGTACAATGCAGATAGTGTACGTGTTGAAAGAATCCATGTACGTCTCGTAGTTTTTTTTACTTGACAATTTTAAATTTTACGGTTTAGTCGATCGATGCAGCTCGTAGTTGTACGTACACTAGATTCTATATTTCAGTTATAACTTTAGCACTCCCGGTTGAGCTGCAGCGGGTGTCCCTGCTGAAGAGCATGCTCCCCAGCAGAGCCACTTTCAATGGCGATTTTCTCGTAAACTAGGACACGTACAGTAATAATTGAACTACGTACATTATCTACGTTACACGTACACTATTTTGGTATATAATAGCCCGGCATTTGGTTGGGTGGCTCTGCTGAAGAGTATGACACGATATTATTCTTCTATTCGCTCAGTCTGTTTCACATTGTTCAGACAATCATTGCCAACCTCTGGTAACCACTGGCCCCAATAAGGATTGTGGAAATATAATCCCCGTATATAAATAAGTCCACAACACCACTGCGATCGCCAACCCGCCTGCCAAGCGTGGCGATTACTGGCATTTCACCCCAAATGACGGATCTCATTGGGGGAGGCCCTCGTCCAGCAGTGGACGTTATGTGGCTGATGATGATGATATAAATAAGTAATCAATAAATATCTAGGCACATATCAAACACACGGTCATCTGGTCTCAAACTAGGATGCCCTGTACTGTGGGTTCCAGAAACGTAGTATACATACATATAGATATTATTATATTTGTTGTGTGCGTCTAGGTTTCTCCTAGACGCACACAACCAATATTGCAGCTCAAAAATCAATCAATAAAGCGTTACGTTAGCGACCGGAGTCGAACCCGCGACCGTAGTCCTAAAGTCAAACAGGTGTCCGACCACTAGTCCACGTATCCCGTATTCACCTGGAAGTATGTAAAACCAATAATTATTGTGCAAAGGTACTAATTCTGTAGTTGACTCCGAGCTGTCTTTAAGTTGAGAAAAATCGTCAAAAGCTTTACAAATGTCTGTGCTTCTGCGTACACATCGATTGTTATTAATTTTCTGTTTTATGTCTGACTTCATCTAAATATATAAAAGGAAAAGCGGACTGACTGAGTCACTCACATACCAACGCCAAAATAAAAAAATAGACCGCATAAGGTAGATGTTTGAAATTTGTTATGCACGTACCTTAATCAACGTAAAGCTTACTTGCAACGCGATATTGCAAAATTCTCATGGGAACAAGAGTTAGCGGAAAATCCTTAACCGCGTAAGTTAGATGCTTAAAATTTTACATGCATGTGAAGCTATATTGGCCTACCTAGACAATTTGTGTTGTTACTGTCAAAACCGGAGAAGTATTTACAAAATGTGAAATAGCGTATGTATCATATTTGTAAAATAATTCGCCTCAATTAATAAAACTGTTACTTACCCGAAGGCACTATCCCGCGCGAACGGAGTCGTAGGCACAGCTAGTAAAATAATAAAAGGCAAAAAAGCATATATAATATGTGCTAGGTATAAGATAGGTCTCAGATATTTTGTAGGTGGTCCCATGGTCAGGAATTCAGAGTGTGATGATGAAGAACTCGACAAATCGAGAGGAACCTTGAAAAGTTGGGCGTCTTGAACTGGTTGAAGTTGGTTTGGATATTTTTAAAAGCTCACTCATGAGGAACGATTAATACCTTTTTTCGATTGCTGCCTCAAATAGCTCCAGTAAAATGTACGAGTTTGCAAAACTTTTAGCTAATCCCAAAAAGACAGTGAACACTCAAGGTATCCATTATGGCAGCTTTCCGGCCAATACTGCAAGAATAAAACTAGTTAAGTGGGTAAACATGTCGGGGGGTATCGTAACGTATGCTGTACACACGTTAAGTTAGTGATGTGTACAATTGGAGAGCCCTATGTCTGGACATATTACCTCTATATTCCACTGGCAGTGGACAAATATGGGTTGATGATGATGACGAAGTTAGTGACGCAGGAGCCAAATTTGCGACAGTGACAGAGTCCGTTCCAAATTTCAAGTCCCTACGTTTAGCCCTTTGGGCTGTGCGTTGATATGTCAGTCAGTCAGTCAGTCAGTCATTCAGTCAGCTTTTCCTTTTATATATTTAGATAAGGTTCCTGTTACTATGTATTAGTATTGATTTATAATATTTGGTATATATTTATTACTAGGTTTAGGTATGATTAGGTATATGTATGTGTATGTATATGTATTATGTATGGTAATACATGTGTATGACTATGCGTATATATATACTATGTATTTTTATTATTTTACAATATTATTGACGTTATCGATCAGATAGCAACACTTGCCAGCCCCATTACTCCTGTAATCTTTAAATTAGGTTACCTGGAAGAAATCGCTATGAGCGATGAGGTCGCCTTTTGCAATTTTTCCATTGTATTATTTTTTACATTTGTAATGTACAGTGTGCAATAAAGAGTACATTCATTCATTCATTCATGTAACACTAACATCGATATTACGTGCATTAGTGACAAGACTCTTGTATTTCTATGAATTTTCACCACGGATGATCTTTAATACATGGAAAACAAAATTATAGCCTGAACGTTCCGTTCCACAAAGTTTGAGTTGAATATTTTTATTTTGTAACTAGCTGTCCCGGCAAACATTTATTTTGCCTTAGGGAGATTTGTACCTCGTGCATTGGAATAAATACACCTTTATACCTTCCCTGGACTTCTACGAATAATTCAAGTTAGCCAAATCGATCCAGCCGTTCTCGAGTTTTAGCGAGACTAACCAACAGCAATTCATTTTTATATATATTGTTACGCCCCGGGGTCGAGAAACAACGGCTAGAATGCCGTAGAGGTACGTCGAACATTCGAGAGGCCTAAAGAACATTCCAGTATCCAAGTCGACGAATACAAACCACTACACAGTGCCTATATGCGTCAGAATGTAGTAGAAGGATCTCGAAAGATCGAGAAAAGTGTGGTATATTTCGAAAGCCACAAGTACTTACCTCACCACAAGTAGGTATACACCTACTTACCTACTGTTGGAGTAGGTATAAACACGCGAGCGGGCCGACGCGACGGTTAGGTATTTAATTATTATTATTAGAAGTCGACTCGAGAATGTACCTGAACCTACTCGAATGTTTTGGATTGTGTACCGTTGGTATATAAAGAGCGACGATCGAGTCGGCGGGACAGTTTCAACTAAACAGCGATATAGTGAACATCAAGAGAGAAGACGAAAGAGTGATAACAAGTGATTGTGTGATTGTAAAGTGTTTATTAGCGGTTTTAGTTTAACGATTGTAATTAGTTTGTGTAATTACAGTGCCGAAATAAAGTGTTATTCTTGATTTTCGTAACAGTGTCATTTTTCTATCGGTACCCACCCCCCACGTACGTAACAATATTTTTATATATATAGATAAATCAAAATGTCATGCGACTATAATCTTTTGCGTCTTGCAATAATCTTTTGAGTCCGTTCCTGTTTTGCCCTTGTTTTTTTTATTTTTATGTTTCTAAACCAATGAAAAAAGTAATGACGACGCCGACCCATATTTACCAACGGAAACCATAAAATTCCCAATTATAACACACAATGTATGTGTATTTTGTTATAGGACGCGTTGATCAATAAGATCTGCACTGTACTTCATTTCAGAGAAGCATTCCAATGATGACATTTGCTTCCGCTGAACGAATTTATGCTGTTGTTAGAAATGTGAAGGAGTGAGGAATTGTAAAATGATTCGAACTTGTGATGAAAGTTCCCATGAAAGGGAGATTGAATTTAGGCAATCTAAGCAATCACTGTGTATATGAATGCTCACGACAGCCGTTTCCGCTCGTCTGCAACAGCGCGGTGGCGCGGCCTTGTGGCATTGCATTATCGGACTTCGAACTTTGTTTCTCGCGGTATACTTCACTGATCCTGGCTCACTCTGCCCAACGACTCACTCACCGTTTTTGAGATATTTAAAAAAAGAGACTATCTTAATTCGACCGTAAATATATATTTCAAAGGTGGTCCCATGATAAGAAAATCAGGGTTTAATGATAGCAGACTAGGTAAATGAGGAGAGCATTAGAAAATCTTATCGGTTGGCGACCAGCGCTAAGAAGATACCTGGTTAAAGTAGGTTATACAATTTAGAATTAAAATAATAAAACGTTAACTGGAACTAATCTGACTTTGTTTTTAACTCATCTTTTGAGAGCAGCACAGTTTAACGTTTCAGGTTATTGGCATTTACGGAAATACATTGTTTCAAATAATTTTAAATTGCACCACAAACGCTGTTTAATGTGTGCATGTAATTTGTCAAACAAGTCTGTCTAGAATTTTATTAACGATTCTCTGTAGATACGTTCATGGAAATTTCTGGTGCTATTTATCTTCAAATTAAACTTAATATGGTATGTCAATTAGACTACAAATGCTTTGTACCTACTACGGTGGTGTTGTGCTTTTGTCCGTGAAATATTCTTTAGTTACTAATTCTCAATAGTTATCTTCCGTTAAAATAATTCTAACGGTATTTTTTTTAGTTATTTTATTTATGTAGTCCGCGGCCTAATGGTAAACATTAATGTCTTTAGAACAAGAAAGGGGCTCGTGATTTGATTTCCGCAAATCGTTTGCACGCTAAATAGGTGTGGAAACTTGCAAACGGTGAGGGGTGGAAACGTCTATTATTCTAAGTGTAGACAGCATAGCGGCGATAAGTTACCTCTTTTCGGTCATAATGCTGACAAGCGGTTAATCATTAAATGAAATAGTTTTCTCTGCCTTAAGATATTTTTTATGAAACGCGCACAGACATTATTACTGAATATTGGTATGTTTGAGCTTGGCTTTGATTATATTCGCGATTATATTCACATTCTTTTTCCCTAATTTATTTTACCATATTACTTTTTCTTAAAAAAAGACATAATTAGAACTAAAAGTCTTACTTGGATTCCACAGTGCAGGAGCATAAATAGGTGCCAAGTACCTAGTTAAGCTAGAATAGTTTCAAAAGAAAAATCCATTTTATTTGTTAGGCTTGTAAAGCTGTGGCTATTGTAATTTTCGCTTTTATTTTGTCGTTTTTTTCCAATGAAGTACATAAATACCTACGTATTTTCTTACAATTTTTGTAACGTTGAAACTAGCATAAGTATCCTGCGAAATTATGTATAATTAGAGCCACTGTGGTCCAGTTGGTCGGATACTTAACTTGCAATCTTGAGGTGGGGGGTTCGAGTCCCAATGGGACCCTTTTTTCAGAGCCTATTTATTTTATTTTATTTAACACTTTATTGCAATAAATGTACAAAAGGCGGACTTAATACTAATGTATTATCTACCAGTCGACCCCACAGCATGGGAAAGAGTAGGTGATTGCGGGTCAGTATTAATAAGAGTTTAATAACTTGGTACATAATAACATGGTATAGATACCTACATAGATTTCTAGGTAACTATAGTTACAACACTGTTTTAATACTAGAAGTATGTTACATAAGAATTTAAAAAAAAAATATAGTTTCAAATACTACATAGATATATATATATATATAAATATATACTAAGACATTTATATTACTTAATAAACTACATAAATACATATGTGTACAAATATAAAAGAGTACATACTACATAAACTGCATATATATATCAATGACACATAAGAAGTTAATTATTATAGGAAGCTAGATAGTGCATATTTAGGAGGTTTTTGAAAGAAAGTCGCGAGGGGGCTTTTCTGACATCAGTGGGAAGGGAGTTCCAGAGACGGACAGCAGTCACGGCAAAGGAATTTGACATGAAGCCAGATTTGTGGGTGGGAACATTAAGTCGAAAGTTACTAGATGAGCGTAAATTGCGGGAGTGATTGGAGGTTACAAACGAAAATGAGGCTTTGAGATAATTGGGAGTTCGGGGGTCAAATAATATACTGTACAAAAGACAGAGTATCCTAACATTTCTGCGTTCCCTTACTCGTAACCATTTCAGTTGGGCGCGATACGATGAAATGTGGTCATATTTCCTCAGACAGTATATAAATCTGATGCCAGTATTGAGAAGACGATCAAGTTTATTGAGGAGTTCCTCAGTAAGATCTAGGTAACACACATCAGCATAGTCAATAATGGGAAGGAGGGAGTTCACTAGGGATATTTTGGTTTTCTCAGGGAGGAAGTTTTTATATCTGATTATTGAGTGGAGAGAAGCGTAAAACTTTTTGCTGACAAACTCGATATGAGCCCTCCAATTCATCTGACTGTCAATGACTAGACCTAGATTAGTGACAGTGGGAGTAAAAGCTATAGGAGAGCTATTGAAAGACAGACTTAAACCGGAGAGATCAATCTTCTGTAATTGCTTAGAACCGCCTATGATTATTGCCTGGCACTTGTCAGGGTTAACGGATATACCATAGCTTGCTGACCAGTTATAAATCTCCTTTAGGTCTTTGTTGATAAGTGCCAGGGAACTCGCAATTTCATCAGGTCTGCCAGTAGTATAAAGCTGCAGGTCATCAGCGTAAAGATGGTAGTGAGAAAGAAGATTTGGGGTGATCATGTGGATAAATAATGCAAATAAAATCGGAGAAAGAATCCCACCCTGCGGTACACCAGCTCTGAGGTCGCACCAGTCAGAGACATCCTGACCAGCGCGAACTGCCTGCCGACGACCACTGAGGTAGGAGGAGAACCACTTTATGGTATTATCAGTGACGTTGAAATGAGTGAGAACGGCCAAGAGAATGTCGTGATCCACGGCATTAAATGCATTACTGAAGTCCTATGTACGCAGGGAAACGCTCGTACGGTAAAAAACAACATTGTGATGAACCCCACCCACCACACGGTGTGTGAACCCTATAACGGCGATGGGCTCACCCCCTGTCGTTGGGTACGCTTGGTGAACCGTGTGTATATTTGCTTAGCAAGTGCTTCTCCCTACTCCGCTTTGGGATTAAAGTGAAGTGTATTATTATTATTTATTATGTACGATACAACATACCTAAAACCAATGTAACTTCCAGATGCACACAAACAATGTTTCAATTCATTGTATTGGGACATTTTCAGGGCCATTGTTTTTCTTAGTTATGAAAGATAGCGCTAGCTATATTAAGGGGATTAACGTCAACGAAATGACTGACCAAGCAGTCATTATTGAAGGTGGGAGTTCATTTTTTTTATTATTTGTTTACATGTTATAAAAGTTCATCTGAAGTCAGAATAACTTACTAAAGTAATAAAAAACGTAATAAAATTAAACTGACAGAAGTCGTTCTAGATGCCAAACAGCGACATCTACATGAGACATTTTTGTATTTTGAAAATTCCGCATTGTTTATGTCAGAGGGGAACGACTGTCAACTATCAAATTATGCATGGCTTTTATCCAAGATCTGCCTCTGTTCCTCTAATAGCAGTAGGTATGTTTGCAATTAAAGAAATTACTTGACTTTGACTTTGAACCCGATTACTAAGCCTTACTTAATATTCTGTTGTCAGTATTCATTTATTCTGCCCGATTTCTTGACACAAACTTAGTCGCACGAAGCCATAACAGCCAGTATTTGTTCAATGACGTGTCTTATTTGATACGTGTGCTAGGCCGGCCTGTACCTAAATACCTAAACAAATAAGTGGGCACTTTGCCACTGACACTGTGAATAATTATTTTTACGAAATGTATCGGCCGGAAATATGCAAAGAACAGCTCGAGCTTAGCTATGTATGTTGCGTGTGAAAGGACCCTGAGCAATGGTCTTAGAAACGTTGTCGGGCACCAACATGAACAGTTTTTCAAATTTTATCCCTGTATAAAATGTCAAAATGTCTTCCTCAATAAGAAATTGCATTTTCATGAACTCAAACACGTTTCTAAGACCATTGGTCGGGATTATTTTACGCACGTTCACGTAGGTAGGCGTACTTGTGCCTTTTGATTATATTATAATGTCTGTGTGTGTTTCAAGTATAAATGAACACTGTAAAAGCATTCCCAACTACTACGCTTGTTTAAAATCGCTTATCGCTTCACCTACGACAATGTTCACAGGCAACAACCTCAGAGCAGCCTCCGGGCAGTATCATTAATTACATGAAGTGTACCATGGCCACCTGAACTCGGATAGTAAAATATGATTACTCTTATCCCACCATAAGCGATTTCATGCCTCTTCCTTGCGATCCGGTAGCTAAATTGCCTTAAAAGACAGGCTATTATTCTATTAGACACGTTATTAAGGGCCTATTTCTCTTATTGACGTCATCATCGCTGCATACAAAATCGCTTTCCTATACGTATTATCACACACACATAGACAGGTATACAAAATGTCTGTTTTGAAAGTAATTTTCGGAACATTGGTGTACATGTCAAATGAAAAGTGTTTCGTTCAAATTTCTTTCAATATTAGTTCGGGTAATACACACATTAACATGGTCTAGGAACATTTCAAACATAATTATCTAAAATCATGCTAACTTTTTGTTAAGACCTATACATTATAATATACCTTATTTAATATACGATTTAATCTGATAATTATCTTTTGGTTAAATTACACTAAAAAAACTTAGAAGAAGAAGAAAAACTACTTTAAGTACACACAACTAAGAAAAAGAACATTACTTTAAGAATTATTTAGAATTGGTGCACGATGGAGTTATTACGAGTGTTGAGTTTTTGAAGAAAATGGTGTTTACTAGCTGCTCTGGCAAACATTGTTTTGCCAATATACATTATTTTCGCAGCACACGCAACGGCAGCCCTCAAGGATGAATAATTTTCCCCGTTTTCTTCATATTTTCCATTATTTCTTCGCACCTAATAGTTGCAGCGGGATATTTTATAGCCTAAAGCCTTCCTCGATAAATGGTTTATTCAACACAAAAAGAATTTTTCAATTCGAACCAGTAGTTCCTGAGATTAGCGCGTTCAAACAAACTCTTCAGCTTTATAATATTAGTATAGATTCGCTTTCCTGGCTCCTCACCCTCCTCGGAGTCCATAACGTTGGGGAGCTTTATGTAGCAACAAGGCTACCAGGTCGGTTTAGGACCCCAGGGTGCGATGCACGCGAGAAATTCGGCACTAGCCGGCTGCACCCCCACCATAGGGGTGACAATGAGCGCTCACCTGCAACTGCGAACACCATCGCCCCCGGACACTCGCCGAGACGGCCGTCTGACCGGACGCCAAAGCCAATTGATCGCAGCCGGCTAACTACGACCTCCCGTTTTAGGAGAATTCCGGGCCAAAGTGGCGTGTTGTCTTCCAGAGACCTCATTCCCTTTCAGACTCAACCATCAGGTGTCCTTCGTCCGCCGTTACGGGTCACCGCGCACGGCACAAACACGCAGGAGGTCATCGCTATCCACCATCAGCCTCGTTTAATGATGAACACGCAAGGACATGACCTCGGGTATCCCTGCGTTGACGCCAGAAGGTTTTAGTTACATCTATTTCTGAGGGAACTAGATCAATAACAGGGCAACAAGCACGGGAAGTATAACCACCGGACTGGCCTTGAGGATCTGCACGACTGTTGCACTCTCCCTCAAGACCAACGCCACCTTGCCAACTCTGAAACAGTCAGTAAGGCAGGCCTGTCGCAAAGCTTCCAAACAAGCAAGCAGGTGTGAAGCAATGCACATGCTAAGCCCTTAACTAGGCTATATACTGTCAATGATTAACTCTTATAAAATATCTGCCCCGCTCTGCACTATTACTATATACCGTGCCAATAATGGTTATTTCTAGTCCTTAAATCCTCCGAGGTTGAAGTGCAATTTGAACTCTCCGATTAAAAGTCTAATGAAGTAATTAGTGAAAAAAAAATAAAGAATTGAAACACAGAAACAAGGATTCACTTGTAATTAACATTTTCGGCTACGAATATTAAATCAATGCAGTGCATTGCATTCAAAAGAAATGCGAATCCCATCAAAGTCATAATGTGAATTTGGCTCGTTCCTAGAATACTGAACTTTGCGAGCACTTTGTCTGAATGCATTTTCTCTGTTACTTGATTTTTCCGACCTTTTTGTTGATTTTCCTTTTTCATTACTTTTGCGTTTTTAATGACACAGAAAAATATGATGGACCCATACGTAACAGACGGTTGCTACGTTGGAACTCTCTGTGAATGCAACCAAAGGAGTTTCTTTCATAATTGTTTCCGCATGCGGTCTTCAAACGTATGAAGGTGAATATATCCTCAGCTCGCGATATCAATTCTTAACTTTATGTCCAAGGAAAGAAGAACGTGAGTTGTACCTTACATTTCTCACGATTGTTACGTACGAATGTATCGTCATAGCTCTTGTAAGACATCGTCAACTTCCTTTTAAAATGAGCCCTACTATCACCTAAACTCCGACTGCAAAATAAATATTCAAAATCATATAATTAGGTAATCTGAGAAATATTTAGTAGTCAAGGCTTTCCATATCCAGGAAATTCCACATCCACATCAGGCAGGATGGTGGTCAAACGCTTGTTCATAGTGATAAAAAAAATTGATAAAAAATCTTACTGCTAAACGGTTACTAATTTATCGCATCTTATTTATTAGGTACTTGAGAATATTAGGTGTTAATAATGATTAAACATTTCTAACCTTAGTTCCGATGAATTTTGAATGTGAATAACTCTCAAAGCTAAAACCCAAATTACGTGTTCGCTCCTAATTACGGTTTTCTAATAACGTATCGTAAGCTCTCATCGGCACCAAAATTTAAGGATCGCTTATTCGTCTCTCCAAAACCTACTTCGACAATTAATTTTCAACTCTATTTATGAAGTAGACGAGGCGTGTATCCTATGATTTCTTGTCACTAGTGTATTCTACAAGGTTTCTGTTAGAAATGCAGTTGGCACTTGTGCAAACTTTGATTGGATTCCGCCTGTTTTACATTGGTGCAAATGGGGAACTTGCACTTTACGGATCTATATCCGAACCTAGGCGTATTGCAGACAGAACGAAATCAATTTCCTAAAATCGTTAGAAAGTTTACTATAGATTGATATTAATTCTGCCGTACGTTAGCTAAAAAAGGGTTATTTCACAATTTGTATTTTTTTTGTAAATGACACGCCACTGCCACATGCCAAGGCAACGTTATACAGAAAAAATATATCTTCATTTGAGTCTAAGAACCATACCTGTATCTTTTTTAGTTCAGGAGATACAGCCTGTTAGTAAACAGTTAACTGACACTTTTTTTAGTTTTACTTAGCAAAAAATTGGCCAACCCACATAACTAAGCTACATAAGGGTAAGAGTATCTTAAGTTCTTGAAGACTAAATATTTTTGCTACTGTTTCTTTAGCTAAAATAAAGTCGTCCGTTTGTACTTGATTCACAATACAGTTAAAATATTATAACTGTTTTTGGTCAGAGGTTTCAATAAACTTTTTTTTTGCATATATTATTCTAACAAGGTTAACAACAATTTTTACTGTGATAACTTTATTTTAGCTAATTATTGATACATAACATTACCCAATTGCAACGACATCACTGATCATCACTCTACTTAATTGAATATGCGTTAAAGTACATTTTTACTCGTAATCAGTTGTTCAATAAAATTTTACAGCTAAGCGCCTTAACGTGTTTATAGCTAAGTATTCTTAGCATAACTTTTGAAAAAAATATATTTAATGTTGCAGTTACCATAATTACTAGACAAAAAGACAGCTAAGGTACGATTAGCTCTATTTTAGCGTTGTGAAGAGTGTAGGTACATTTGTGAAAGCAATGCTTAGTTAAATTAAAAAAACTTATTTTTAGGCTAACGACTGTAAATATATATTTCACTTGATAGTGCTAAAAAGTATCTAATTGTGTCTCGAAGAAAGTTATGTTTTTCACTTCCATACAAAATATTTTGGTTTTCCGGTATTTGACCATATCTCGGAAACAGTTTTATTACAAAACTATAAAATATATATTTTTTATTTCTTACCAACTTCTGACGACAACTGTAATTTGTTGGTATCCTTGTATATTCCTTTTGTGCAATAACACAACGCAGTATTTTTCATACTAATTGTCGTATATACACATACGTGAACCATTAAAATACAATTGGCACTTTACTCTAGTTTTTGTAAATCTTTCTTCTCTGCAACTAGAATAAAATGTTCATATGCAAGCAGTCTATAGCTTTCCCGCGAGTGTGACTCCTCCACTAACAATAGCTGTTATTAGTGCCTGCCGTCTCACTTTCTCTTTCCAGCCGTACGGTCTCTTTCACTCTAGGGCGTCGTGCCTCCTATTGTTTCAGGGAATGCGAATTTCACGGAAATAGACCGAATTGTCCAAGTAGGTTGGTTGTAAGCATGCTGGGCGTTACAGATTTGACTTCCATCTGAGCTCGTACTTCGTGATTATTTGGACGGACCACGGCTCAGTTGATATTGGTGGCATTAAATACTATATTCAAGAGCATGCGTTTAGCGCCAGTCTGGGGGCTGCTTCGGTGTGAATGACAATTAAATATGCCATAGTTAGTAGTTTGCCTAACTACAAAAATAAAATAGTTATTTCTTGAGCCAGTTCCCCTAGTTAATTTCTAGTAAAATTGTGTACGTATATTTAAGTAATTTTATCTAAAGCAGAGCTAAACTCTCGCTAAGCCAATGGCTAAATTTCCTCAAGCATATTAACGTAAAGTTCTCGCCAGGATTAAGGGTATGGAGATAAATAAACAGACCAGACTAGGTTTTGTTTGGTTTTTTCTTATGTTAATTTTACTTGTGTTGTTATGTGCGCTACAGATACATTCGATATTTATATTGAATTAGCATCTTTGTTTCAAAGACTTAGCATTCCGTCTGCAGCTCAGGCAGATGCCACATAAAGGTGAGCCTTCCCTGCAATGGGATCGTTTCGGCGATTAGTGTTGTTTAACTTTGCTAATCGATAACGATCACTGAAGCGAGCTGGACTCCGAGCTCTTTAATGGCGACGTAAACCGATTGCTCGAAATGGTTCTGACAGTTTGTTATTAGGTCCAAGCCAATTAATAACTTTATCCAAGGGTTTCTCCTCTACTGTCAGAGCCGACATTTTATGTCGGCCGATATAGACATTTTCGGTACTGAATCCAATAAATGGCAGCTACAAAACATATTGTTCCTGTCGACATTATGTATGTGCATAGAAACATAAAAATTTAAGGATTCCTATGCTATTTTTACCTCACATATTACACGAAGCTTTAATTGGTATTATTTCATACTCTACACCATCGCACGAAACGGATGTGTATATAAGTGTTCCTTGTCTATAACGCTGGTTACTGAAAAACATACAGCTGCAGTAGACACAATTATAAATATTTACATTTACAAAACAAAAGTAATTAAATACCTATACATACTCTGAAAGGAAAGGCTGACTGACTAACCGTCTCTATCAGTGTACAACCCAAACCATTGCTGTTCTTTATTAAAAGACAGCATAAACAAGCTATTTCTGAATTTCATCGTCCAACATAATCAACACTAGTTAGAATGTAATATATTTTGCGGTTTCTAATCTTGTATTGAAAGTTACAAATTTTACACAAAGATCACACACAAAGCTTAGGATTTTGGGAAGTCATCGCTTTTGAACACGATACCAATTGAATTACTGGTTAGTAATGGTTATTTTATATTTTAACTAGCTGACCTGGCGAACGGAGTTCGTATTTATATGCATGGATTATACATAAACCCATCCTCAAAAATCACTCTGTCCGTTGCGTTTAAAAATTAATAATACTTAGGGACAGACAGCGGGATGCGACTTTGTGTTATACTAAATATGGATAAAGTACATTTTCGCTTCCATTATTCTATTTATGTGGTGGTGTTAGTAGAATAAATAATGCAGTGGGGATTAAAAACAATGTGCTGAGAGTGATAAATAGTATTTAATAGTTTATTATTCCCCCGTAATGCTCCATGCTGTTTTAATTCCAACTGAACTGAAATGTCCATTCTTTAAAAATCGACGGCACGTAGACTTTTTATACGATTATAATATTGACTTTGATTATGTATGTAATTAAACGCCAACGAACCAAATTGAATTACTTTTATGTTACATAAATTGAACAAAAGCATTAGGTAATAATCCTACTAATATTATAAATGCGAAAGTTTGGATGGATGTATGTTTGTCCTTCTTTGGCGCAGAATGTACTTTCGGATTTTGATGAAACTTGGCAGCAGTCTAGCTTATAATCTAGAATAACATAAAGGCTATAATTTTTAGGGATATCTTTTGAATTATTTATGTTTTATCATAAAAATTAAGGTTAGGGAAAAAATCGGTAACTTGCGGTATATTCCTGCATGCGCTGGCATCTGAAATACCCATGAAATTGAATATATATTAAAAGTTTTTATTAACATTAGCAAGTTTGTACTTCAAAGGTTGTCTTTAGATGTGAAATAGATAAGAAAATTATGACGTAAAAAGTAAAAGATACTTGTTACAAGAGTTCAGTACTAGGCATTGTTAATAAAACTTGTAATAAATATTCAGTTACATGGGTATCTCGTACAACGGACGAGTGTAAGATCATATGTTTCTTAGACAGATTTTATCCCAAACAATAATCCTACCGATTCGTATAATAAACAAGCGAGCGTTAATTTTAAAACTAGCATAATTTAAAAATGTTTTAATGCAGTTTTGTTTCTTTTTAAAAATAAAGGAATGTTTCCTTTCGGTAAAATGAGCTAACTAAAGGATTTAAAGCAGTTCCCCTCCAGGGCCCATAACTTTTTTCCACCCTGTATATATCCGCTGAGAGTATTATTGAGAGCATCTAATCCTATTAATGCTTGATATTTCTTGGATGTCTGCTTAATGAAATGTTTTTCAGATTAGAGGCCTGATTTATTTTCTATTCTGAGATTTTTTTTCTGCTTTAGTTTGGTATAAGGACCACATTTATTAGCGATATAAAACATTTTTTGCAAATAAAATATATATTTGAAGAAAAAGAAGTATCGAATTTGCTATCATTTTTGATACTTCAGGCATTAGGCTCTACATTTTCTTAGGTCTAGTACTAGAAGAGTCCAAGTACTTCTTAGCCGTGAAAAAATGAGAAAACCTCTTTTTATTATCGCCCAAGGAAACGCTGCACTAGCACACATGCACGACGTCAACTTACGGAACTAGTAAGTATGTACACTAATGCAGGATGTCACTGAAGACTTTTTGATCCTTCATTAAATCAATCCTCAATATTTTAAAAATAATTATTTGTTTAGGTATTTTTATTAACAACTTAAATGAAAATACGTATTACTTTGTAAGAAGTAAATTTATTTATTACTTTTTAGTTTACGAGTTGAAGTCGGTTCTTTTTTTGTTAAAACTATTTTATTTTACGATTTTGAGTGATGGGTCGACCGAACAAGTTGGGATAAAATCTAAAGTACTGAATCAATTTCGATAAAATTTGAATGGGACCACTTTGAAAGTAAAACCTATCGAATGCAAAAAGAATTTTCAAAATAGGTTCATAAACGACGAAGTTATCCGCGAACAAACATAAAAAAAAAAGCATATATACGGTCGAATTGAGAACCTCCTCCTTTTTTGAAGTCGGTTAAAAATAGATACGAAAGAAAATTGCGATATTTCATTTCCGTTCATTACAGTATGAAACAGATAATAATACTATCATAAAAAGGGATAATTACCAAACCGAATCGTATTTTTATTTCAAAATTCAATGAAATTTTTTTGAGACTAGTGGACGCCCCGCGATTTCATTCGCGTAGTGTAGTACTACCTGCATCCCAAATTTCAAGCGTCTAACTTGAGCCGTTTAGATTTTTCATACAAAAGAATTTTCCCGTTTATCCCCGTTCCCGTGGGATTTTCGGGAATTCCTTCCTTAGTGCACCCCTACGGTACCTAAGCTACGTCCGTTCCAAATATTAAGTCTCTACGTTTAGCCGTTTGGGCTGTGCGTCGATATGTCAGTCAGTCAGTCAGCTTTTCCTTTTATATATTTAGATAACGATCGATAAATCTCGGCACAAAATATTTTTTTGTATATAGCCGACAAAAAAAGTTTCTTTTTTTCTTGAAAAAAAATCAGTGAAAAGCGATATTTATTTTGTTATCCATGAAGTCTGTGGTGTAAATATTAAGTCCGTAGAGCCAAAATAGAAAATAAATAAATCGCCAATATTTAATGACACCACAAAGTTTGGTGTCAAAAACGAAACTCCAGGTCATTAAGGGTTAAAACATAACTTGGCGGAACGAAGTTCGCCGGGTCCGCTAGTTAATAATATTTTTTTGAAACGTGAGAAAATCGTCAAAGAACCTTATTTCAAAAATATTGATTGCGACTGAAATTTCATAAAACACAAAACATTAATTATTAAGTTGCAAAGCTTTGCCATTATACATGCTATTCGAGTACCTATTCTAAGAACGAGTCCCTGTATGGTTCCGTTATTACCACAAAGGCTTGATTTCAAACTAAATTGATTTGTTTCTATAGGTATGTTTTTTTTGTTTCAGTCTGAGTCGGACGCGTGCTGGTGTCCTTTGACAATTAAACGATGTCTTTCGTTTTAATTAAAGTCGATCAAATATTTGCTGAGCTCTCCGTTCCGAAGCTGGTGGATGAGTGTTTGATTGTGGACGTCGGGGGATTTATGTTTTTGTTACTCTTTGCTACTCCGCTTTCATTACGAGTGCAAAAGATATTTTCTCATTAGTAATACAAAAGTAGGTAAAAAACAAAGTTTCTTCCCGCTCTCTGTATCTAAATACTAAACATAGATGTGTAAAACTTTGCAACGGAATTTGATGCATTTTTTATGCGTGTTTGAAGAGAAAAGTTTACCTTTCATGTATAACTAGAAAATGCCCCGCAATTCGGCCTACATATTTTTTTATATACAACAGTTTTTAAATACATACATACCAAAGCCTGTCTATGTGTTTGACTTGGATTTAAAATGAACATGGAAAAGATGGTAGATATTGCTTTATGTGGAACTCAGTTGTAAAGAGTATACAGCTTCAAATACCTCGGTCACATTGTAACCTCCGACCTCAAAGACGATGTAGATATAGAGAGAACGCGGAGGTCCCTATCTGTCCACGCGAATATGATCATACGGAGATTCGCTAAGTGTACACGTGAAGTAAAAATATACTTTTTCGAGCGTACTGTACGTGTATTTACACGTGTAGTCTGTGGGCGACGTATACGCAGCGGGCGTATGGGGTACTCCGCGTTCAATATAATAATGCCTTCAGGCTGTTGTTGGGGCTGCCACGTTACTGTGCGCCTCGGGCATATTCGCCGAGTTGCGCGTGGACGGCTTCTACTGCAGCATGCGCAAGTGCGCCAGCTCTCTGGTGAGCAGAACGCGGGGCAGCTCCAATACCCTCCTGGCGGCAGTGGCGGCCAGGTCGGACTGTGTCTATATTAACCACTGCTGTGGTCTTCACCGGCCATCTGCCTCCATCTAGCCTGCTTGTTGTATTGTGTTTGTTTTTAATTTAATTTGGTTTTGTTTATTTTTAATTGATTTATTTTATGTCCCTTCTTGCTATAGTTGTTATATGAGTCTTGTAACTTGAAAACTAATATAATAAACTAATATTATTATTATTAAAAAGGGTAGTCGTGCTGACCCTACCTGCTACCGACCTATCTCAGTCACCTCCATCCTCTGTAAGACGATGGAACGTGTACTGAATAGCAAGCTGCTGACGCATCTTGAAGCCAATGACCTCCTCTCTGACCGGCAATATGGCTTCCGCTGAAACCGGTCCACTGGGGACTTTCTTGCATGCGTCACGCACATCTGGAGTGAGACCTTGGAGAAACACGAAGAAACTTTAGCTGTCTCCCTGGATATCTCCAAGGCGTTTGATAGAGTTTGGCACGACAGCCTGATTAGCAAGCTTCCGTCGTTTGGACTACCTGTTGGTTTCTGCGCTTGGCTGGCTGATTTACTGAGAGAACGATCGCTCCGAGTAGTCACAGATGGCTGCTCGTCCGATCTAATGGCAATTAATGCCGGGGTACCGCAGGGTTCTGTTCTCTCTGCAACACTCTTCCTGCTGTATATAAACGCTCTGCTGAAACCCAGTATCTATTGGTACGCAGACGACAGCACTGTTGTGGAGAGTTACACATCTGACGCGCGAGCCAGCGGACCGCAAATCTGGGTACTCAGAGAGGCATTGGTTGAGCGTTTGAACCTGTCCCTTAGTGAAGTCTCATTTTGGGGCGAGGCCAATCTGGTCAGGTTCAATGCGCTTAAGACCCAGGCGTATCTATTCTCAGCAAAAGGGAGCCCATTCAATCTGGCTCCCACTTTCCAGGATGTACTACCTATAGCCAATCGGCTGGAGCTTTTAGGCATGACGCTAACCTCCAACCTGAACTTTGGCTCCTATATTAAGGCTACGGCCTAACGCGCAGCCAAGAAACTGGGCATCGTCTCGAAGGTGCGACGGTATTTCACAGCGGAACAGTTGCTCACACTGTGTCAAGCACAAGTTCGATCGTGTATGAAATACTGCTCTCATCTTTGGGACGGATCAGAAAAATACCAGCTTGAGGCTCTGGAGGCAATAGAGAGGCGTGCTAGAAGACTCATAGGTGACGACCAGATTTGACCAGAGATTTGATGCTCGGCTACAAAGCCGAGCATCAAACAGCTTGATCGCAGCAAGAGCATCGCTGCAAAGTTGCGAGCCTATCTGTCTTCTATCGGCTGCATTTCGGAGAGTGTGCTACGGAGTTGCATAACTTAATACCCCCATCGCGTTTTTACAATAGGACCACCAGGAGAATGGCAAAACGTCATCCATATCAGGTGGATTTACCATTTACTCAAACCAAACGGTTTGCGTCTACTTACATAGTGCGAACCGCCAGGATGTGGAATGACTTGCCGGAATTTCTGTCAGCTCGGGCACACTGGTAATCAAATATTGATAGGTGTGCCCTTTTTGGGTGTGCGATTTTTCGTCTATAGTACGAATTCGATTACGAAAATGTTTAACTGTTTCTATTTCTATTTGTCTACAGCCAAATAGTCTTTGATGTTGAAGAGGGTTCGATCATGATACACTTCAGATTATACAACATCCTAATTTCCAGCAAAATCTCGAGAAGACGGAGATAATATTGTTACGTACGTGGGGGGTGGGTACCGATAGAAAAATTGCACTATTACGAAAATCAAGAATAACACTTTATTCCGACACCGTAATTACACAAACTAATTACAATCGTTAAACTAAAATCGCTAATAAACACTTTTACAATCACACAATCACTTGTCAACTCTCTTTAATTTTCACTCTTCATGTTCACTGTATCGCTGTTTAGTTGAAACTGTCCCGCCGACTCGATCGTCGCTCTTTATATACCAACGGTACACAATCCAAAACATTCGAGTAGGTTCAGGTACATTCTCGAGTCGACTTCTAATAATAATAATTAAATACCTAACCGTCGCGTCGGCCGGCTCGCGTGTTTATACCTACACCAAACAGTAGGTAAGTAGGTTTACACCTACTTGTGGTACGTCGGCCGGCTCGCGTGTTTATACCTACTTGTGGTGAGGTAAGGTAAGTACTTGTGGCTTCCGAAATATACCACACTATTCTCGATCTTTCGAGATCCTTCTACTACATTCTGACGCATATAGACACTGTGTAGTGGTTTGTATGCGTCGACTTGGATACTGGAATGTTCTTTAAGCCTCTCGAATGTTCGACGTACCTCTACGGCATTCTAGCCGTTGTTTCTCGACCCCGGGGCGTAACACTACCCCCTTCTAAAACGTGCTCGTCTCGAGCATGATTATCTCCATAGTATCGGGCCAGCCGGTCGATGTGCACAACCTTGCATGGACTGCGATGGGTTCTCTGTATCCGATACGTGACGTCGTTAATCCTGGTCACTACCTTATATGGTCCTTCCCAACGATGACGTAGCGAGTCACGCAACCACACTAGGGAACCCTCCTCGAACTGCGATTTATCAACTCTCCAGTCATGTCGCTTCCTCGTCGTGTTGCTGTTCCATAGTCCATTATAACGAACGCCACTGCGTATCTCTTCCAGCCCTTTGCATTTATCTCCAACGGTATCCGTAACGGGACGCTTGTTTACCAAGTCCCCCGACATCCGTAGCTTCCCCCCAAGGTTTGCGCTATCGGCGCTTCTATGGGCCCTTTTCCTTTTTGGACAACTGGACCGCAAATGCCCGCGTTCACCACACTGATAACAACGCGGTACATACTCGCGGTCACGGAAAGGCACTTCACTCGCACAAACCTTTCTCACTGAAAGTGGCTTCGAGTCACGACGGACGGCCTCCACCTCCAATGCATGAGCTACTGCATCCTTCAAACTTCCATGATGCCCCAATCGAACAGCAGCTCTTACTTCCATATCACGAATACCATCGATGAAAGCTTGAAGTAGCATTGCTGTCTACCAAAGAGGCGGATGCCGACTGGTACGCCTTTCTCACCAATGTCTCTATCTCCAAGGCCCACTTCTGCAGAGACTCGTGCCGGCCCTGACTGCGATCCTTCAGCTGTGCCCTGAAAACGTACTCCAAATGTCGGTCTCCATAGCGAGTCTCTAGCGCCTCAAGTAGGGGGCCATATGTCCTCTCATCACCTAAGACTTCCAGTACAGCGAGAGCTTCGTCTCGTAGAGCCAGTGTGAGTGCTGTCTTCGCCTCCTCTTCACTCCACCCATTGGCCTGACAGACAGACTCGAACTGCAACTTGTACGCATTCCACGAGGAAGTACCGTCAAACGGAGGAACCTTGAAGTTCCCACATGCCGGTACAGAGACTTCAGACCTGCTGGTTCCGGAAACCATCTTAACCTCCAGTTTCCGCAGACGATTTTCAAAGTCCTCCATCTTCTCGTTGATGTTATGTAGACGATTCTCGAATTTGATGTCCATATCGGCTAGTTTCCCTTGTACTTCCGTCATCTCATTTTTCCACACTGCAATGGCCTCTCGGACTTCACGGAGCATACACGACTGCTCCTCCTGTTGATTACACAATTTCTTGTATTGTTCCTCCTGGGCTTTAGCTTGTCTCTCCTGGACTTCCCGGGCTTCCTGCTGGGCCTTAGCTTGTCTCTCCTCGGCTTCCCGCTGACTGATACACAGCTTCATGTACTGCTCCTCCTGTATTTTAGCCTGCCTCGCCTGGGCTCGGGACTGTTCCTTTAATAAAATCAGGATAGTGTTGAGGTCAATCTCGGCCTTCGGTCTTGGTGACGATGCCGGTGCAGTGACAGTAGATGGGCCAGCCACCACGGCTGCCGTAGAGCCCTCCGCCGCACGTTGGCTCCGGGTCTGGACGCCCTCCGGTTCTTGATCTCGTGGAGTGATCGGCATTTTCTATCCCACTTCTGACACCAAATGTTACGTACGTGGGGGGTGGGTACCGATAGAAAAATTGCACTATTACGAAAATCAAGAATAACACTTTATTCCGACACCGTAATTACACAAACTAATTACCATCGTTAAACTAAAATCGCTAATAAACACTTTTACAATCACACAATCACTTGTCAACTCTCTTTAATTTTCACTCTTCATGTTCACTGTATCGCTGTTTAGTTGAAACTGTCCCGCCGACTCGATCGTCGCTCTTTATATACCACGGGACACAATCCAGAACATTCGAGTAGGTTCAGGTACATTCTCGAGTCGACTTCTAATAATAATAATAATTAAATACCTAACCGTCGCGTCGGCCGGCTCGCGTGTTTATACCTACACCAAACAGTAGGTAAGTAGGTTTACACCTACTTGTGGTACGTGGGCCGGCTCGCGTGTATATACCTACTTGTGGTGAGGTAAGGTAAGTACTTGTGGCTTCCGAAATATACCACACTATTCTCGATCTTTCGAGATCCTTCGACTACATTCTGACGCATATAGACACTGTGTAGTGGTTTGTATGCGTCGACTTGGATACTGGAATGTTCTTTAGGCCTCTCGAATGTTCGACGTACCTCTACGGCATTCTAGCCGTTGTTTCTCGACCCCGGGGCGTAACAATATGAAGAAAATATTCTGGAGCTACTGGTAATAGATATAGCTCTATATAACAGCTCGCCGTCGAAGTCAGCCTTTACCCCCATAATGGCCATACAGGATATATACAAAACAAAAGCGAACCCACGTTTCGCGTGTCTAAAGTCCTCGATTGGTTTACTTGTAACAATCTTTTATTGAATAGTAATAAAACACAATGTATAAAATTTTGTCTACCGAATGTTAAAAAGATTGATACAAGTATCCAATTAAAAAGTAAGAGTTTGGAGTTTATAAATAGCACTGTTTTTCTAGGTGTTACTATTGATTCCAAACTGCAATGCAAAAGTTTGACTTTGACTTTCTTCTTAAACTGTCAAATATCCTGCGTTAGGACATTATTATTTGGTGAAGGTAAATATTAAAGACGAATACAATTCTACTCATCCACATACAAAATAGAACTACCTGCCTACCTTTTAGAATAGTTCTGATAACAGAGAGCCGGTAGGAATTTAGTACTTACAAAGCGCTTGTTAATTTAGTGCTTCTGAAGGAATTTAATTATCGTCAATTATTTCGATGCCTCCTTCAAGAAACGTTCTCTAAGATAATAATTATGATCCATCTAAGGTCTTAAAGTTTATTGCAAATTCCAGGTTTACATCTAACCAGTTGACTTCTTTTGCGTATGTACATACACTTTTAATTATGCATTCCGTAAAAACGTGAATGTAACGCAGTGTAAGTGTATAATATATGTAGTGGTAAACGTTCTAGGAGATGAAACTAAACAAAGGTGACACTAGTCCCAAATTACCTTTACCAATAGTCCATAGAGAGTTAGAATTGTCTGATTCTTAGAATATTGTTAGTTACTTTCATACAAAATAATATACTTATGTTGAAGTTTTTGTAAAGCTCAGAACAATGTCTTACTTATATTTGTTTATTGAATTTGTGCATATTGATTTTGAACCTTATGTGATGCGGACATACAATTGACTCTAGGATCTACTCTGGGATCCAATAAACGTCGTGCATTGATCTGCCTTGGACATTAATTAAACATTACATAAAATTTTAGGACAAGGTTTTGTCTAATTTGTAACGCCGACATAAGACGAACAATCACAATCTGCGGTGCGAGAAACGATCGTCTCAGACATTGAGTTGGCCGCAGACCTAGAGAGGACGTGGAGACTTAGACAGCGTAGTTGAGGGCTGACTATGGTCTATATTCTTAAAGACATTTTTTAGCAAACATTAGTTTGAGGCGCAATTTTCTCTTTTTGACAGTGGAGTCATAAAAAGCATAAAACTTACCTATGTTCACGTTTCAGAATACAGGCATTAGATTCTTCATCATCAGCCACATCCAGTGCTAGGCGTGGGCCTCCCCCAATGATTTCCATGATAATTTGGGGGGAAAACGAATAATCGCCACCCTTTGCAGGCGGGTTGGCGATCACAACTGTGTTGCGGTTTAACTCCGTTCTCTGAAGAGTTCTTGGTCGCCTCGCTGCGACGCCCACGACTGGACAAGTTGGGCTGGAGTGGTGACACAGTCGTGTAGGTACTGAAAACTAACAGTGGTTTATTCCACCACGTAAACCATCTGAGGCCTCTCTATTTAGCCCCAGATATACAAACTTATCCATTTGTTCTACTTTCTTTCTTATCTACTTTCTCACCGTCAATCACGCAGTCAGAAACTGTCCTGATTATTATTTTTACTAAAAATATAGAACATATGGGTATCTATCTAATTGAAGAACCCTCGTTTTATTTCTTGGATAAAGAAAAAAACACAATACCATTTGACTAAAGATGACAATCCTTAAGAGTTCCCTAATAAAAGACATTCTCCACTTTCCATACCGCGACGAACGTAATAAAATAAAATTATCGGAATACCTTCCGCTTAAGACTGTTCGCTTAAATATTGAAAAGTAAAGAGAGAAAAAAACCTCAACTTCGTAATAAAATGAGATAAGGAGAACGATAGAAGTTTCGAAATAATCAATTGAAGTTAGTGGGGCGGCTGATTCTCAATATTTCTGACGTGGAATATTCGAATATTCGTCTCTCATGGGACACTTTAATGTCATTAGGCTCTAAGTGCAGGTGTGGAATAAATCGATAGTGACAAGCACTCAGGCGGAGTTAATACAATTTTCCTGTCGGATTTCAAAGCACTCGCCACAACGTCTTGTATATCGGACTTAAAATCAGTCTTGAAGCAGGAGCAGCGTATGTTGTACCTACCTACTTAGCAGAAATGTTTTGCGACATTGCACTGTAAAAAGAGAAACCAACCATGAAGTGCTAATAGCCCTTCTTGTTGGCTTCGGTCATTGCAACCAACTATCAAAGTTTAGCTACACTGGGCGCGGACACCCAATGGTTGGTTGACAGTCTTTAACTGGTATGTATCGGGGGTTTCTGAGTTTTGGAGCAAAGCTTTGTTTGACACCTATATTCATTCACAAAATTTAATTACTTATCGTCATAAAAAAAAATACACTTCACGCCTTTAATCCCAAAGAGGGGTAGGCAGAGGCACTTGCTAAAGCAGATACCCACGGTTCACCAAGCGTATTTAACCCAACGTGACAGGGGGTGAGCCCATCGCCGTTATATGGTTCACACACCTTGTGGTGTGCGGGTTTCATCACGATGTTGTCCTTAACCGTACGAGCGCTGCGTTGCGTACATAGGCTCTGAAAAAGAGTCCCATTGGTACACGTCCAGTAGCCGGACTCGAACCCGGGACCTCCCGGTTACAAGTCAAGGGTCCGACCATCTGGACCACAGGCGCTCTCTTACTTATCGTCATATTTTGTCAAATCTGTTCCTTGCTGACAGTCAGGATTCCCCATGTATATTAATCGTCAACAAGGTACTCCTTCTTCGTAATGACATTCGCGGGAAGTACAAGGAGCTAAAGGGATTTTCCAAAATAGTGGAGGTATATCACTAGTCTATCTATATCTCTGTCTTACGGGAGTAGCGTGGGTACAAGTAGGTATGTTTTTTTTCTAGCATAAATATCGTCTTAGTAAGTATTTACATGCCAAGTTTTTCTCCAAGTGTGAAAAAAATAAGTTCAGTTTTCACTAATTGTCTATAAAGCTTCTTGGGACAAATACCTATGAAAAATTAAAAATATTTTTTCAATAATAGAAAGTCATTCAAAATTTAAAGTCTCTCGGCTTTAGCAGTTTCGGCCAGACGTTGATGAATTAATGTGATATTTGTCTTTTAACAGCCCTGAACTATACGTGTAAATTCTTTATAAAAAGTTATAAACGGTAGAATAGGTGACGCGTGAATGTGTAATAAGTAATAATAGTTACTGGATTGCTTTCAGCTCAATAATGTTATTAAGCGACTTTAAAAAAGGAGTCTTTTTTTATTCGACCGTATTTATTTTATTAATTTATTTATGCAAGACACACCAACAACCTACGTACTGAATAAATACATCAAACTATATAAATAAGATTCTTGTACATAAGTCTATAACAGGTGAGTAAAAAAATATTATTATTAACAATATATACTAGGTTGATCAAAAAGTTTTTAGAAACTCAATAAAAGTCTTAGATAAGCATATGTAATTAGAATTTTTTTTAGAAGTAGTCTCCTTTAGAGTTTATACAATGTGAATTACGGTTCGATAACCCCTCAATTCCTTTAAAAAAAATATTAATCTTTGGACTCGAAAAATTTTTCTACGGCCTACATCACTTCATCGTCATCCTCAAACTTAGTACCACGCAAGTGGTTTTTTAAATTGGGTAATAGATGGAAATCACCAGCTAAGTCTGGTGAATATGGTGGATGCTGCATGAGCTGGAACCCTGCCGTTTTTATGGCATTGGCTGCTACTTCGGCCCGATGAGGTGACGCGTTGTCATGGTGAAAAATCACTCCGGACTGCAATTTTCTCCGCCGTTTATTTCCACTCGTAATTTTTATATGAATACTGCATAATATTCACCATTGATAGTCCTTTGTGTAATTGGTCAATTATAATGATTCCGTCTTCCGACAGTGGCATGACCTTACCAGCGGACCGAGAAACCTTGAATTTTTTGGCTGTTGGAGAACCCGGTCTTTTCCAGGTCTTGGTTTGGCTTTTTGTTTCGGGGTCAAAATGGTGTACCCACGTTTCATCCACAGTCACAAAACGTTTAAGAAAAGATTCGGGATCGCTATTAATTATTGATAAATTTTCCTATGAAATTTGAACTCTTGTCATCTTCTGAGCGTCCGTCAACATTCGAGGAACCCAGCGTGCAGTGACCTTATTATACTTCAACCTGTCGCTTATAATCGACTGAAATGCACCAAATGACAAGTTTAGCCAAATTAAATCCTATCCGCCAAATTAAAACACCAAAAAGAAAAAAAAAGGAAAACTATTTTCGACTTTTTTTTCAGGTTCAGACTAGTAGTGAGTTAAAGCCATAGCAAAAGAAAAAATATCAAGTATATCCCAATTATATCTATTCGAATCTAAAGACTTTTTGATTTGAGATGAAGACATTTAATTAAAACAATAAGATAAAACCAGGACATGTAATTAAAACAATAAAATATTTACGTAACAAATTAAACTTAGACCGTACATAATACATATTCCATTACAAATTCTTTTAGAACTATCTTGTCCCAAATTCTTTTTGAAGTTTTGCGGTATACATTTTACATTTGCACTCTATATCACCCTAACCTCCGGACTATTCGGAATATAGCCGGCTGAACTGCGATTTATATGGTGGCGCGCCCAGTGAAAAGTTTCCCAATGCATGTAACCGAGTTATAGTGTCGCGCTCGTACAGTCGGACCAATACAAAAGTGGTGCATCAGTTTATTCTACCAATATTATAACCAAGAAAATTTGAACGTATGTTTGAATGTTTATTACAACTTCAAGTAAACACTTTTGATGGTTATATCATATACTTGTCCACTGCTGGACATAACTGTGATCTGTATACTATAGCGAATTTTCACAGTAGATTTCCTGGAATTTAATTCAATTCTACCAGTTATTATTCTCGAGTATGTAGTTTCTTTAAAATCCTTTGTGTCATTTTCGTTTGTTTCCAGACGTTCGCGTTCATAATGTTAGCAGGAATCCGTATGGAGATAAATCGTCAACTAGGAACCCTTCTTCATAATGACATTCATAGGAATTTTTACCTTTATATACCACTTGGCAAAATATCTATGTTCCATGACATTTTTTGCTTTGTTTCTGCTTCTGTAAATAATATCCAAAATACAAAAGACGTACCTAATTTTGTGTTAGAAAAGAGAAACAAACAGGTACACGATCCTAAGTCGATAATAAATGTCTAATACAATAATGTTGACATTTATTTGACAACAAAGCTCAATAAAATACTTATAGAATATCATTTATATTGTTGAGCTTGTTAAGGCACTGGCTAGTAAGCTAAGTAATACTGTGATATATAACTAGACTAGTAGGTATACATATGAAAGTTGGAAGTTGCTACGTATTAAATAAAGTTAGCAGTAATACTGAAAATGGGGTTTATCATAACTGCTGGTTGAGATAGGAATAACAAGGAGAAAACATTCGTTGGAATAATTTCAAAACGATTTACTGACTATTCTTGGTCTTTTCTAAATTGGTGCTTAGTTTTTAATTAAACCTGAATCGTTATGCGGCACCTATTAAATGTTTCAATATTGCATGCATTTTGTGTTGTTTACGTTTTATTTTTTAATTATTATTTACTCCACTTTGCAGTGATTTGTTTTCTTTTTACATCATAAAAGTGTTCCGAAATTATTTTTGTTGTTTACTGTCCATAGTACAAAAAAAAAAGTTTCCAACGGCGCACTTTGTTACTGTGGTTAGTGATACCTATGGAGTTTGGCGCGGGTTGGAGCGCGGATTTTTCGGTCGAATAAAGTTTTTGAAGGTACGTTTGGTTCGCAGGTTACCCGTTCTCAAATTTTGCTGGAATATTTTACCAACAAAACGCCGCGGGCTATTTATTTCTGTGTCGGCGAATTCAAACTGTTAAAAGGAAAACCGTTTGTGAAACGTACGGAATTAAGAATAACATCGTTATTAATAAACCCCTTAAAAAAATTAAAAAAACACTTATACTGTCGATTTTGGCGGTGCGGCGAGGGAACGCGTTTTCGGCCTTTGGAACAAGGTACAATTTTTAGAACCAACATTGTTAAAACTAGTTAGGTATATATTTTTTGTAATTATTTATCTATTTCAAAATTATTATTTATTTTTTTAAAATATTTATTTTATTTATCGTAACAGGTAAAACCCAATGCGATAGCGTAGGCATATTTACGCACAATTAAATATTTATACATATTAAATAAAGAAAGAAAGAAAAGTAATTTAAAAAAGTAATAGATAACAATGGCTAATTGGATAAAAAAAGTCAAACGATTACATAAAAGACCACGGATGACGCTGGTGAAGCTACAAACAAGTTGATTCAAATTGTGCGGTCAATCAAAAAAAAAATCTATTCATCTTTGTTTTCTTTCTGGCTGGTTACCTGTGTATAAAAGCAATGCTTATTTGTGCGGTCTTTAGCTGTGAATATAAAGTATTATTAATTCAATCTTGTGTAGCTTTGTAAGCGCCATTTGTCATATAAAGACATATTTTTTTGTTTTTTTTTTAATACTTATTTATTTATATTATTTCTAAGTTTCACACTTTTTTTTTTTTTTACATGGGGGAATCCTCATGGACACCCCGCCGCCATGGGGACAGCGAACGGGATAGTGTCGGACTCTTACCGACTAAACCCCCATGATGACCTCCGTGTCGCGTGCAGGACGGGTCCCGGGAGTACCCGAAGGAATTGCATCAGGACCCGCCCAAGCGATCGGTCCTGTCGGACTCCGGCTCGGGGCAGACGGTGGTGTGTCTGCCCCAGCGACCTCCTTCACCGGCGGCAGTTACCAGGCCATAGGGTAACCGCCGCCCTTCCCGGGGCCGTCCAAACAGGTGCCGGGGACCCCACTCCGACACCCACGACCCCAAGGACCCCTTTTAGGACGCCTTATACGCCAGGCAGGGGATACCGTAGTCCTATTCTTTTCTATACGCCCGGAACTACAGGGCTGGCGACGGGACGGCCACAACCCAACCGCCCCGCCGGCGTCGGACCCCTGATCTCGTGGGGTCCGACATCTTCCTCCCTCCGGCCGCAGAGGATAGGGAGCGCAGCGCACCGCAATACTGACACTCCTCTTCCCCTGCGGCCCCTCCACGCCGCCATCTAGCGGTGACGGCCCCGCAAGGGCGCGGAGGATAGGGACAGCGGCGGTCGGAATACCGACTGTCCTCTCCCTCCGCGGCCTTCAGTGTGGCTGCGTCATGGGACGCAGCCTGACCGCTTGTCTGCGGGCTCGAAAGCGAGCCCGGGACAGCGGTCCCTCTCGGGCCGGCCAGTCTGCAACAGACCGGCCCAGTGGGTTCCTCTCAGCTTCACCGGGTGCCCCTACCCGGGTACTAAGCCCCCTCGCCACGACAAGGCGGGAACCCATAGAGGGGGGTCTAAGTTTCACACTAAACCAACCCCAGGGTTAAATTTAGCGCCAATACAAATAGGTTTGTATGGCCAGATTCATAAATTGTATAATGAAATAATTTTTTATGTACTTTTCCAGTGAATACCGATAAAATGATAATAGAGTTCGATATTAAAACAGCGTGTAGCTTGATCCCGGTTCTGGACAGTACAGAAACCACATCAAAACGACTGGTCGATGCTGTAGACATGTATGCAGGTGTGCTGAATGACACAGATAAAACTTTACTTATTACTTTTGTGTTGAAAAGCCGATTTGCCCGAAAATGCCAAGTTACGTTTATCGTCAAATTATAACACAACTGATGACCTTATAAAGAACATGAAACGTCATTTGTTACTACAAAAGTCATTCACTGCATTTCAAAATCAGTTGCAAAAAACAAGACAAGGTTCCAAAACCATAGACGAGTATGGACCGGACATTGAAAAACTATTCACGGATCTGTCAATTTCCCAAGCTAATGGTGACTCAGAAAAATACGAGCAGTTCTGACGGTCTGCGTAATTCACGCCTCAGTACAAATATCGCAGCAAGAAATTTTGGTACTTTGAGCAGTGCCATTCAAGCAGCGAAAGAAGAGGAAACATTTTCAGCAGCGAACACACAACCAGAAAATGTTATGCACTAGTCTCGATTTCAGAATTTCAGAGGGAGATTTCGTACTACTCGTTCAAAAATATTTTTTCAATTTTTTTTTATTTTGCAATGCGATTTGAAATCGTTTAGTTAGTTTTACAACAAGCTTTCATTGGATTTGTCAAAATAATGGAATGAAATTGAAAAATTACTAGTTTCATGTCAAAAAAATGTGAAATTTCACTTTGATTGGTGAATATTTTGTAAAATTTCTAAACGTGTCTAATGTATCTCGATTCGTTGCGTATGACATTGACCTTCGAATAGTCGTAAACGTTAGATTTTGGTTCGTGCGGCCATTCGTACCTGCGAATCGCAAGCGTAGCGTTGGAACGTAACGTAGATGACATGGTTCATGATATGATGACCACTACCATCAGAAAATGAAAATGAAAACATGTTTATTCGTAAATAAGAGTTACAAGTTCCAAGATGAACTGTTTCCGCTAAAGGTAAACCTGTGCTGCGGAAACAGGCTCCTCACTCTATCTGACACATAGTATTGTAAAGGACTAAGGAAAATAATAATTTTACAATGATATAATTGGGAAAGATAAAAATTAAACAATATTATTTTTCAGTGTGTGTGTATTTGTGTTAGTGTGTGTATGTGTGTGTATGTGTGTGCGTGTGTGTGTGTGTGGGTGTGTTTGAATGTAGGTAGGTAAATATAGTGGAATATAGGTGTATACATAATTATTTCCTAGGCAACTAATTGTTCAGTCGAGTCGTAGTCGAATTCATAAAGCCATTCAATAATTACGTTTTTTATTTCTCGGTTGCTTTTTGCCGGCAATGATCTATCCATTTTGAGGAGTTTGTTGTACAGTTTAGGAGTAATATCATAGTAATGTCTCAAAGCGAGAGCTGAATTGAATGTTGGAGTGCGGTACCTCAAAATTCGTCTGGGTAGTAGAGCAATGTTTGGTATTGGACGAACGACCAGGAACGATGGATAGGAATGCTGCATTTAACATGTACTGTATGTGTAATCCATTGTACTGAATTATTGTTTGTGTGTTTTTTGGCAAAAATAAATGAATGTCTATGTCTATGTCTATGTATTATTTTAGCGTGGTACCTAATTATAGAGCGATAAATAAACAATTTTCGAATTGACAGCACTGAGGCTCTTTTATACAGTTCCGAGGTAGGGAATCGCCATGGCAGGTTGAGGCCTACTTTAAGAATAGCTCTTTGAGCTCTTCCTAAAGGAAGTAGCAGTGTTTTAGCTGCGCCTCCCCACGAACAAATGCAGTAACTGAGGACACATTGACATAGAGCTTTGTAAGTCGTAATTATCAATTCATCATCAGCCTTAGGTTTTTGAATGTGTGTATGAGCCGTCGTGCTCTTGTGGTTATTAATGAAATATGATCTCTCCATTGCAATTTGTCGTCCACCTGAACCCCCAGATATCTGATATTTGCTACCTCGTCTACTTGCTATTTCGTCACACATACAGGATTCCTTCAGTACACATGTTCGATTGCATGGGAAACCATGGGCCTTAATTCTACATTCTTGCGGCGGCGAACTAGCTGCACTTTTGGAAAAACACAGGTATTTTGTTTTTTCTGTGTTGAGTATGAGAAGGTTGTCCTCCAGCCAAGCCGTGATCTTGCATGTACCAAGTTCAGATAGTTCCCTGACTAAATCCCATTGTTTACCATGAAAAAGGACAACAGTATCATCCGCAAACATGATTGTGTCAGCACCTTGCATATTCAGTTCACAAAGAGTGTTTATATACAGCAAGGATAACGTGGGGCCCAATGTAAAGCCTTGTGGAACTCCGTACGTATATTCCAGCATAGTGCTAGCGTGATTGGAAACTCTGGTGAACTGCTGACTATTATATAGATAGTGATGGAACCATGATAGATCAACTCCTCTCACACCGACGTTTCCCAGCCTGCTAAGAAGGATAGGGATAGAGACAGTGTCGAAAGCCTTTTGTAGATTGAGAAACAATCCGACACACTTCTCTCCCCTATCTAAGTAGTCTGTTATCAGTTTGGTCAACTGAAGAACGGCGTCTTCCGTCGATTTGCCAGAACGGTATCCATACTGGTTTTCCGATATGATTTAGTTAGACTCCAAATAGTGAACGAGTCTTTTGTTCATTATTTTCTCAACAATTTTTGAAATAACAGACAAGAGGGATATTGGCCTTAATTAGTTGGCAAAGTGCGATCACCTGACTTGGGCATCATATTATAATATCATACAGTTTTTCGTTTGGGTTGTGATATTCATACATAGTAAAATAGGGGAGTTGTCTGTCCATTCATCCAAAACTATGGTTTGGCATTTATATTTGCTTTTAACCATAAAGTGATCTAGACTAGCCGTGCCTCTAGTTGGTATATTTATACCGTTTACTAACCCGTGGTATGCTGTTACTAATAGATAATCATTAGCGGATGATTTAAGAGTATCGATATTTAAATCGCCTGTCAGGATGACATTACTTGATTGTACGTTACTTAAAAGCGTGTTCAATGAGTCAATGTAGGTTTTGGTATTGGCGAAAGAGGGCGGTCTATAGGTACAAAGTAGATCTGTTTCATTAGGGAGATTTAGCAAGAAACAGTTTCCTTCTTCCGTCGAGAGTTGGCTCTGTGCAAAACACTGTGAGTGATTGTCGAACATAAACAATAACGCCATCATTTTGATTAAAGCTTTTTTGGGTAGAGAAGCATTGGTAGTCGTGTATTTGTGGTATTGTAGAGTTTTTATTGGTCCAACACTCCTTCAGGACTATGACGTCGAATTTTATTTGGAATGTACTGAGATACACTAAAAAGTTGTCAAGGTTACGGTAGATGCTACGTATGTTTACAGTTATTATACATAACGAGCTTTATAAGCTGTCGCCTAACACTGTGTTAACTGCAGTTGGGGACGATACGTGTGTACATAGTATTTGGTTGTAATTGTCTATCTCCGTTATTATAGTATTCGTTTTAGAATTGAATTTTGTTATACAAATATATCGCACGGTGGTTGCAGTACATGATTAGATAAACCCAATCGTAATTCGTAATTAAACAAGATCTATGGTACGGAAAATTACCAATAAGTGTCTTTGTGAGCCTATGATTACTATTACTTTTATTGCTCGTGGTTTGAGGAATAACATTGACTATAAAATGTATACTTAAAATATGTTTTGGTGAGTGGATGATGCGAGTGTTTTATTTTGTGTGAGTGTAAATGTGGTGTGTATACAAAGTAATTTGCAGAGATAGTAATGACCGAGACCACCTACGTAGGTTGTTAGGTAGGTATCTAAATATTTATTTTCTAGTTTTCAGTGCACATTAAAATAAAACCGTTTAACTTAAAAGTTATTTGTACCGATTTTTTATAACTTATTACCTTAACTTGGGTGGTGTGTAACAACGTAATTGTTTTTAACACCAGTCTTCGACACGACTAATCATGCCCTAACCTAATTTGCCATTTTGTAATGGCGGCCATCTTGGGGTTTAAATTTGATGTATAAACTGTGTTCTGCTGGTCAAGCCTTTTCATTTGATACCCATATTGATAGGGAGGTGGTAAAATATGTATAGTCCGCCATTTTGAAACGGCGGCCATCTTGTATTTTAAATTTTGACATTATCACAGTATTCTACTAGTCTAGCCCTGTCATTTGATACCTATATTGAAAGGGTTGTGCAAAAATATGTAATCCGCCCTTTTGAAGCGGCGGCCATATTGGATTTACAATGTTATTGATTTTATAATATTGTATTGTCACCAGAACTAAAATGGTTGACTTGGTTGTATTTTGTAAATATAAATTACTTAGGTGGGCAGAATAGGTATTACTTCTTAGAAGAAGCTATGCTAGAGCGTACTAGACTTGCTTCGTCCTCATGTCTGTGATTTGAAACTGTAAACTTGCCAAACTTTCATATAGATAATAGCTAGACGGGGTTCACAAGCGTCTAAAAGAAACATTGATGTATTGGTCACCTAATTTTGTGTGCTAGAAGGTTTATACGGTTATTTTCATGATTACAATTTACTAAAGTTACGTTCTTCGCCATTGAAAACAAAGTGAATAGATAAGTTAGCTGCTAGCCAGCTAACTTATGCTCCTTGAATAAAACCTTTTGCACTACCAGCATGCACTATAATAAGCCGCTGTCCTTTCGAAATCAACTGTTTAAATCCTTTATCTGAAGAATCAATCCAGCATTTTCCTGTTAAATGCGATGTGTTAATATATGTTTCATCCATATAAACTATATCCCTGCCTTGAGATCGGTATGTTTTGATAAGATTGAGAAGAAATTTTATTCTCTTGAGACGCACCTCGTCTTTCTCCACAGGCATCTTTTTATTGTTATTTATTTTCTTAAACCGGAAACCAATTTGGTGAAGTATTTAATTGTTGAAACAAGTTTATAGATCAAATTAAAATTGTAAACCATTCTGCGAATGACATGAAATTTTTTTGATGGTCTACCTGGGTTGTTTTGTTTAGTCATTCGTATCGGTCTTAAACTCACAATTTTTCGGGCTTGTTGCTCTATGTGTTTGCCTTTTACAAATGTTTTTGGCATGCTGATAAGCTTTTATTTTCAAATTGCGATAACATATAAATAAGTTATTAGTATGTCCTTATCAACCTGTATATATATTTTGAGCTTCGACGCGACCTACCCCTTCGCTGGTTAGAGAGCCACTGTTCAGCAGAAGGTTCTTTGACAAGAGATAGCAGTATAAAACGAACATAGCCGACGGGCTCTTTCTTAAGCACGAAGTCTCAAAATTATTCACTAGGATTGTACTTGAATTTTTATAGCTAACTAACTTTGCTTACCCAAAGAATGCACATAAAAAGGCTGTTATTTTTTTTTAATAGTAATTATTTTTCGTACAGTGATTTTAGTAATTAGTAAAAAAAAACAGAGCCACTTTTGTTTTTTTTTATCACTATTTTTTTTGGACCTTTTTCATACATACATACACTTCACGCCTGTCTCCCAGAGGGGTAGGCAGAGACTACAGATCTCCATTTATCACGGTCCTGACATACCCCTTTCGCTTCATCTACATTCATACATCTTTTCATACATGACCTTTTTCATATTTTTGTATAAAATTTCACTACAACGAAATTTCATTATCAATTTTACACGCAGTATAGAGTGTAAAAAGACCTCGAGAAATGCTCTTAGAAACGTATAAACAACCGATGCTTTTATTAAAGCACCCCAGTAATTTAGCAACAGTAGGTATGTACATATGTGTAAACACAAGCGTTCAAAATCCCGTAAGAACAATAAATTGTTGCTTTATCGCAAATCCGCACTCCTGTTAATATGAAAAAAAAATATATAACATCATTAAAAAGTGAATTACAAATGGACGCAACAAAAGTAAAACTTTGGAGTGTCGTGTAACTCTACCTGTAGGAAAAATTTTCATGTTAGTTAATGTGAGTAAGTAAATAATAAAAAATGATACCAGTTGCAAGTATCATTACCACCATTTTTTATTTTGTTTTATTTATTTTTTTTACTAGCGGACTGCTCCGGCTTCATGCGAGTTCATTTTTGATACTAAGTGTTTTCCAACTACGTATATTGTGCATGTATTATACATTTATAAACCTTTTTTTGGAATTACTATTAAAAAAACTAATTAGAATCCGTTGCGTTGTTATAAATATGTGACCAAGCGACTTGGGAAAGGGAAGCGACTTGGTTATATACCTACTATGTAATGATGACTAACACAATGAACAGGCGTTTGCTCACCATTGAGCCTGATGTTAAGCAGCGATTTGGTCTACGATGGAGCTGCTTATTAAGTAATTATTTACCCGTGACTTCAAGACCTCCAGACTTTTCTGCGGTTCTTCCAACATAAGGCGTTAAAGACTACCATAGGGATATATAATACATTACACCCTCTTCTTATAGTACACCTCCATAAGAGGGTGATTATGAATATGATTGAACTAAAAGATGACCTCAAAGATGTCTGGAGTACGAAAGAGATTATCAGTCGGCTTCTTATCTACTATTTGACTAGTAATAGTTACTATGTATGTTTTTGTCCAGGCTTCATATCTCCAAAAGGACTAAACTATTTTATTTATACAAGTGAGATTACGTCTCATTCTAAAAAAAT
>SJJU01000477.1:0-59356 GCA_012932125.1 Conopomorpha cramerella | reverse complement strand
GTTGGGCGGTGTTTTATCTTAAACAAGCTGCCCCCTGCAAACACTTGTTTTGCCATAGGAAGTCGCCTCGCGTATTGAAAGAAATACATTTTTTAAACCTTTCGTCGACGTCCACTTGTAATTCAAGGCTTTAATTAGCCAAATCGGTCCAGCCGTTCTCGAGTTTTAGCAGTACTAATGAACATCAATTCATTTTCATATAATAGAGATAACAAATAATGCATTAATTTCGACCAAATTCTTCAGTTTTATAATATTAGTATAGATGAAATATATGAAATTGACTTATGACTTTGAAAAAAACTATAATGAGCTGAGTACTGTGAGCTTACATTATTAATATCAATATATAAATAACTAATAATCATTATTAAAGCAGCTTACAAAACTTTGCTTAAAGTGATTATTTTAGTTGTTCGTTATGTAATACCTCAATTTGAAAAATCGTCTGTTTTTTTAATATTGAAGTCGTCCCCTTTGTAATTCCAGTCGCCCACTTAGTAATTGAGTCGCCCGGCTACAATTTTAATACATAAAATATATTAATCACAAGCCACTTTTTGTAAGCTCGTTCTGTATTTATCTCAAATGAATACCGATCAAGTTAGTAAAACAGTCCCTCATCATCAGTCGCTATGATATTTTTTATTCGCTCATTTTATTATTCCCCAAAAGATATTAAGTTCTAAAAAAACTTTTTTTTTATCTCCGAGTAACGAATCCTGTGCGAATTTTGTGAAATTCCGAAACTGGGTCAGATTCGGTCGGATGCATCGGAAATGAATAGGTCGATTTGTCCCAAACTAACGTACATGTGGTTCAACCTGGAAATTACGCTCCAATGGTTTACGCAACAAATTTTGATTGATAATAGTCTATACAAAAATGTATATCTCTATCGGTTATCATGCCATGTTTCTGTGGCTGTGAGTGGATGGACCGATTTGACTTATTCTTGTTTCGTCGCGTTTGTCATTACCAGGAGAAGATTCTTATGAAACCATATTCAATACATGTTAACCAATATTCGAAGTTATCATAAGCTGTAGAATGTAGCGATAGAGATGGCAAATCAAGAAACACACTACCTGTTCCTATCCTTTTTTGCTTTTCCTGTTTCTTTTTTTATGAATAAGAATGGGTACTTGGTACTTCGATTCTTGATTTTTTGTTCAATGTAAAGTGCGTTGTATAAATAAAATTATTTAATTCGATGCGGTGATAAATTTGTTCTTTGCTTGGCTGGGCGTTTTAACTATACAGAGTGGCACGCAAAACGGGGATAGATGAGATATATTTTTGGTTCAGAATAACCACATCGATCACCTGTTTGTATAAAAAAATGTAAATCAGTGTCTCAAGCATATATGGTACCTACAGGTACTCTTTTGGAAGTTAGGTGGTTGTGTGTGAGATGTACACAGATTACTTACTCAGCGAACGATTGGTTCACCTTCAATTAAAATACTGTTCAATTTCCAAAATTTATACGACTAATTTAAATTAATGCATGTGTGTGATTCGTTCAGTGAATACAAAAGAGGTATGTCAGGACCGTAGCGAGTGGAGATCGTTTACCTCTGCCTACCCCTCGGATTACGAGGGATACAGCCATGACGTATTAAGGTAACAGTCGCGAGAGAAGATCTTGATCTTCAGCTTTAACAACAGCTATATTATAATACTCTTAATGATAGTTAAAATGTTTGACAATTTACTTTTGTTAGGATTTTCAGGGGATCACGTTTCTTCAGAACAGAATGAGTAGCAAAGTTTTTTTTTTTAATATCTTAGGAATATTCCTACATTTAAAAGGCATTATATTCTTACATTTGGTTTTAATATACAAAAGTGGGAAATTTTCAATTCTGCTGTGATAATTCGACTTTCTTCATCTACTGAAGATGACGAAAAATACCTGTATCAGACATACGTTATGCAGATTTTTTTGGTAATAGACCGGAATGACCCGTTTATACACATGACTCATAATCATAATGTCAATGAGGAGTTTTATAAAAAAATCTCACAAACGAGCGAGTGCGGAGACAAACGATCGTAGAATAAAGTAGTGGCATCTCTTTCGTTACTCACTATCTTTGACAGATTGTTTTTTTTAGAAAACTCTACATCCCAGAACACGAAATGTACATTGTTAAAATAAATCTTATTAGCTTTACGAAAGAAAATCCAGACAAAATAGGAAGTAGGATGGTGTGACAATTAGAGAGAGCAAAAAAAAAATTGACAGTCCAATGTGTTTGTTTATTTCCTTATGAAAGAATAATGTTATTTACATCGAATGTCAATGTCTCGTCGATCACGTCAAGTACAAAAAAGTATAATTTTGCCGCCCCCAGGGGAATGGGAGGTTTTCTGACATGTCAGGCTTATTACAGTTCTAAGAAATATCAATAGATGGCACTACCTAGACAGGGTTGTCATTTCATATTTTTATTTTTTATTAACAATAGGGAATTTTCTTTGACATTTTTCTGACAGAATTTTCGGGCGTAGAACTGTTATTACTGTCATACTTTCCAAAGTTTGAAAGTAATGACTAATCTACTATTATTATCTTATATATATACTTACTTATACTTTCAGGTGTCCTGGAGGATAATTCTTGTTTTCATGACGATGTGGAGAAGGAAACCTAAGGGATCGAAAACAGATATTGTCACCTTTAGAACTTCTCGTGAAGGTTCAGCAGAAACTGGAAGCTGTCACTTTTCGGATTCCAGACCTCCCTCTTCTATGCTCTCGGGCCTAAGTCTACTACACTCTCGTAGTTGTATCGCTCTGGCATTGTAGCGGCAAACGATGTGCATTTTTGATTTCGTTATTTTCATTTCACTGTCGTCCTTAGTAAAACAAAGATGCCCATCGTTTGTTGCTACGATTCCAGAGCGATGCAACTGAGAGAGTGTAGGAAACATAGCCCCTCGGTCTTCGTCTTCACTAACTTTCAGTGCAGATGGCGCTAGATTTTCCTCAGGTTGTAGTGACGTCGGAAATATGTATGTACGTGATTCAAGACCTCTTTAAAAATACTCATAATCGCTAACGTTTTCAATGTTTGACAGTTCGAAACGTAACGTTAAACGCTAGCCAGCTAAGGTTTCTATTCACTTTGTTTACAATGGCGAACAACGTAACGTTAGTAAATTGTGATCATGAAAAATAAATACACTTCACGCCTTTAATCCCAAAGAGGGGTAGGCAGAGGCACTTGCTAAGCAAGTACCCACGGTTCACCAAGCGTATTTAACCCAACGTGACAGGGGGTGAGCCCATCGCCGTTAAAGGGTTCACACACCTTGTGGTGTGCGGGTTTCATCACGATGTTGTCCTTCACCGTACGAGCGTGCGTTGCGTACATAGGCTCTGAAAAAGAGTCCCATTGGTACACGTCCAGTAGCCGGACTCGAACCCGGGACCTCCCGGTTACAAGTCAAGTGTCCGACCAACTGGACCACAGACGCTCTTCGATCATGAAAATAACCGTATAAACCTTCTAGCACACAAAATTTGCCAACCAATACATCAATTTTCCTTCTAGATGCTTGGGTAGAACCCCGTCTAGCTATTATATATGAAAGTTTGGCAAATTTCATTTCATCATTTCAAATCACAGGCATGAGGATGAAGCAAGTCTAGTATGCTCCAGCAAAGTTTCTTCTAAGAAGCAATACCTATTCTGCCTACCTAAGTAAATAAATTAAGTATCTCCTAAATGGCTTCTGTTTTCAAAAGGCACCTATAATATTAGTTAGACAACTTCCCACTTATTTTATATTTACAAAATACAACGAAGTCAACCATTAGCATGACGGACACGGTTATGAACCGTGTCACCTTGTGGTGTGCGCGTTTTTTGTTGTCCTTCACCGTACGAGCGTTGCGTTGCGTACATAGGCTGTAAAAAAGAGTCCAATTGTTTACACGTCTAGTAGCCGGATTCGAACCCGCGACCTCGTGGTTACAAGTCAAGTATCCGACCAAGACCATCAAGTTTGTTTTGGTTCAGAATAGTCCCATCTATTACCTTGTTTCGTTTGATCTACGATTTTCCGGACCATCCTGTATATGTAAGTATGTATAAAAAAAAAACTTCGTTTCAGGCATACATGTTAACTACACTACTACTTACGTTTGTTGGAGTATTGTTTGGAGTTCAGTGGGTGTGTGACATTTGCACAGATTACTTACTAAGTAGCGATTGGTTTACCTTCAATAAAGTTAGCTGAGTCAGTTGATATTATTATCGCTGTTTATCCCCGTGCCCTATTTATCCAGTTGCCGTAGGAAGTTAGGCATACAAGATAGTCCTATTCCAGGTTTAATTATATCTGTCCACCAAGTTTCGTCAATAATTATTCAGTGGTTATAGCGTTAAAATGTACAAACATACACTAATATTATAAAAGCGAAATGTGTTACTCTTTCAAACAGAAACTACTGTATTTCCATGAAACTTTACAATAATCCATCAAACTAAAACCTGAAACACTTTAGCCCACTGAATTTCATAACGCCCCATTACAATATGTTTACCAGAAAGGAAGACGTAGACATTTTTGTTATTAAGCTTTGTTGTACCTAATTACTCCTTTATGTTAGCATAACTACCGCTGTATCAACCTGTAATTAAGTCAACACTTGTTTATGTATTTGTTTGTTACGTTTCCGTTATATTTTTCTCTGTGTACTTGTTTTGCTGTCGTTTATACGTATATAATAACACATAGGTGACATTTTATACTAAATTCCCTAAGGAAATGGGATAAACGGGTGCACATCTATTTCGAAATATTAGTAGGCAGCAGGATGAATTAAATCTTTCCTTTTTTGTTATTCGTTGTAGTTTTGATTTTTTATTAGTATCAACCCCGCAAATTTGCAAACAACGATCCTTTTTCTTTAAGCGAAATAGGGGCTCAAAGATTAACGTGAAATAGGTAGCTGGAATCATCAACCCCAGCTCGGTTGGAGTGAGAATCTCCGTGGAATCGTTCAAGAAGACCCATTTTCATTAGTTCGGTACTTACCTCTGCTGAAAGCTTCCTTAATGAAAAAATATTATTTATCCCTATTTCTTAATAATATGAATCGTCTGTGTTGGGTATCATTTAATTTTCATTCTTTTCGTTTTATTACAGATGCTAAATTTGTAGAGTTTTATACTTATGTTATGTATTAGTTGTCACATTGACTTTGTCTAGTTTTTTCACTTGGTAAATAAATGGAGGAACGAGAAGACGTGTTTTGTATTTGGGCGTAACAAACGCTTCCACTGCGCTAAATGGCAGAGAAAGAGAATTTACCGCGACTACAGCGGGATACAAATTTTGGGAATTGGAAATATAGATTGAAGATGTTGTTAGACGAACGACAACTTTTGGATGTTTTGTTAAAATTAGAGCATGAGGGAGAATTATCGAAGAAAGAGCGTGAAGCAAGGGCGGAGGAAAGAAGTAGACGAGATGCAAAAGCAAAAGGTTTGATAGTGCAATGTTTAGCCGACCAATACTTGGAAATCGTAAAAAAGTGCAGCTCAGCGGCGGAGATGATGGAACAGTTGGAAAAGGTATTCGAAAGAAAGAGTGTATTCAATAAATTACATCTAAAACGGAAGCTCATAGGGATAAAATGTAGTTATGAAGAGAAACTGCAAGACTTCTTCATGAGGTTTGACAGCCTCATAAGCGAATTACAAGCAGCTGGGTGTGAGGTGTCAGCAATAGACAGAATCTGCCATATGTTGTCGGCAATGCCATCTCAGTATGAGAGTGTTATTACAAGCATTGAGACCATGACCACAGAAAAGGGCATTGATATAGAATTTGTGAAGGCGAGGCTTTTAGACGCTGAGATAAAAGTCCATGGATGTGACCAGGGTGAGCAAGCGTCAGCCTTCATAACATGTTTCAGTTGTGGTAAAACTGGACACCTAGCCCGTGAGTGCAGAACGAGAGCTGAATATGGACGCAGGGACCTAAGAGGAGGAAAATACAACCTAGGAAGAGGAAGATATCCGACACGGGGAACGGGCCAATACTCTGAACAAGCCAATGTCGTTAAGGATTTAGGCAGTGAAAATGAACTTGCATTTATAACTGGCGAAAACATTTTGGTGGTGGACGGAGAAAATCACGTGATTAAATTTGTGGTGGATTCGGGTGCAACTCAGCATTTGGTGCAAGCAAAATTCGAAAAGTATATGATAAACATTGAAAATTTAGAAAGCGTATGCAAAATATTCGTAGCCAATGGACAGTACCTATCAGCTTATAAAAGGGGTATACTTGAAGTGGAAGCAAATGGTATCAACATATCTATTGAAGCAGTAGTCGTTGACGGCTTGAGTCATAATCTACTATCAGTAAAAAAATTAATCGACAAAGGTCATCTGGTTAGTTTCCATAACAACGGTGTGTCAATCTCTAAAAATAACAAAGATGTCATAGGCGTAATGTTTGGGAAGTTGTATGGAATAAATTTTCAGGTGCGAAATTATGAAAGATGTTTAACTACTACGAAAAGTGAGAATTTGTGGCACAGGCGACTTGGTCATGCCAACAGGAAACACTTAGGAATTTTAGGGTTTCGATCTTCTAGCAAAGTGTGTGGGCCGTGTGTCGAGGGCAAGTCGACACGTAAACCGTTTTTACCTACACAGAGGCCTAGATCCAGATACATCGGCGAACTACTCCACACAGATCTATCCGGGCCGGTAAGTACACCTGCGATAAATGGAGAAGTTTACTTTCAAACCATCATTGACGACTGTTCTCATTTCTGTGTAGTGTATCTACTAAAAAGAAAATGTGAAGCTGCGGGAAATATCATCAGTTATGTCCAAAGAATAGAAACTCAATGATGATACGAACGGGAGTGTGGTTTGTGGACGAATAGAAGATGAAGAGCCTAATCGTGATGAGGAAGTGGAATGTGATGATGACAGGTTTGAAGATTGTGAGCAGGAGAATGAAGAGAATGAGAATACTAATGAAGGGGAAAACAGTGAAGGAGTTGTGAGAACAAGGAGTGGGAGATTGGTAAAACCACCAAACTACTATGGCATTGACCCAGAACAAAGCAATCTTATATATTGCCTGTGTAGTGGAGATCCACTGAACTATGAAGAGGCAGTGAAAGATGTTGGTTGGAAAGAAGCGATTCAGAAAGAGTTAGATTCTCATGCGCAATTAGGAACTTGGGAATTTACGGACAGCGAGTTAATGGGTATAAATTGTAAAGCGATTGATACGAAATGGATATTTAGGACAAAGCAGGATGGAACGAAGAAAGCAAGGCTGGTTGCTAAAGGCTTCCAACAGAGGGACACGAATGATTACTACTCGCCAGTAGCGCGGATGTCCACAGTAAGGACTATGTTGAGTCACGCTGTACAGCAAGGGCTGTCCGTGAAACAACTTGATGTACCAACGGCATTTTTGAATGGGGAGTTGAAAGAAGATGTATACATCAAATGCCCGAAAGGAGTGGAATGTGAGGGGAAAATTCTTAAGCTTCGTAAGTCATTGTATGGACTTAAACAGGCGCCATTGTGCTGGAATCAGAGGTTTCATGAATTTATCATCGGGAATGGTTTCGAACAATCAAAATTTGACATGTGCTTGTATAAGAGTCCAGACAGCTGGTTACTCATATTTGTGGATGATATCTTATTGCTAGGGAACTTGGATATTCTGTCGAAATTGAAAGAAGAATTCAAAATGAAGGATTTAGGGGAGGTGAAGGATTATTTGGGCATAGAATGTGAAAAGGAGGGAAATAAAATTATACTTAGACAGACAAAAATGATCAATAAAATATTAGAAAGATTTGGCATGGAAGAAAGTAAGCCAGTAAGCACACCAATGGAACCTAAGTTTAACGCAGGTCAAGAAAAAATTATCGATGTTCCCTATAAAGAGTTAGTGGGCAGCTTATTGTTTATTTCGATGAACACTCGTCCAGACATAACTTTTTCAGTAGCATATCTGAGCAGATTTCTCGATAAACCCACAGAGACGCTGTGGAAGGCAGGAAAACGTATACTTCGCTACCTAAGTGGGACGAGAAATAAAGGGTTAGTATACACATCAGGAGGAAACACTGATCTGGTCGCGTATTCTGATGCAGATTGGGCAGCAGACTCTACAGATAGGAAAAGTACGAGCGGGTGTGCGGTGTTTCACGGTAACAACCTCATTCATTGGTCTTCGCGAAAACAGTCTGCAGTCGCACTCTCCACTGCGGAGGCGGAATATGTGGCGGCAGCCGGAGCAGTGTGCGACTCGATGTATCTGAAAGGTATCGTATTCGACTTGTCCCGACATGAGGTCACACCCCGATTACTTATCGACAATCAAAGCGCAATCAGACTCATTAAAATTAATGAAAATAGTAGAAGATCCAAACACATTGACATCAAAGTACATTTCATTAGGGATATATATAATAAGGGACTTATTTCTGTACACTATGTTCCGACGGACGAAAATATTTCGACCGGATCTGAGAAATGTTCACGTTTAACAGAAATTAATTTTCTATTTAACATTTTTTATTTTATTGCTGGTGGTTACAGTGGCCTCTCCGCTGACGATGAAAGAGAAACGAGTAGAACTATAAACGAGTTGGCGAACAGCAGGCAGCGAGTGAGTGGTAGTTTCGATAGTTTTGTCGTCGGGCTATAAGCGAGTGTGCAAGTGCAACAAGCGATTACTTGCGCCACTGGCTGGCGGTCGCTCACTTTTGTGCAAACCTGCGAGAGTTGGCACTGCCACTACACAAACCCTATCATGAAATACATCGTCGTCGTCTGAGTTGGATAACGATACAAAAAATAATGATTAGTTGGTATCCATACGTTTTAACTTTTTCCACTTTTATTTCATTACTGTAAAGAAATGATCAAGCGAGCAAACATCGCTGAATGAGTATTATGTTTGATAGCTCTTGTCGCTCAGATGAAAACTACTGAAGCGACTGGCAGTGTGAATAGTCAGAGAACATTAGTCTAGTTAGTGATATATTAGTCTCTTTAGTTTCAACTGAATGTAAATCTATTGTACGTTTCTAAACTAAGAAAATCGCCGATAGTTATTCGTTTTCTCGCCGTTGCGTTGGTGGGAACACTGCCATATGCCAGTGAGTTGAGCATTTAACTTTGTTGAGATTTGACTAACAGCAACACATATGTCACTCACAGTTTCTGACACACCACTGACACACGCGTCTGAAAAGTAAACGATAGCCTTACTCTAAGTTTGTTTTAGTTAAATACAAGTGCGTCAAATGTCGAATACTTTTTAAAACGAGGTAAGGATATTGCTTTATGATATTTCAGAGGACTACTCGGTCGTGAAACCTGAAGATCAAGATGTTTTCGAAGAGAAAATGCAATATTTTAGTGAAATTGTTGCTGGGTCAAGAAATGTAAACAAACTATGACCAAACAACTATCTTGGTCCTGGAACTATTATTTTTGAGTCGATGAAAGGTCTACCTAACACCTTACGTACATACATTAATGTAACATTGTGGCATTTGGTGATCAATAAGAAGTTGGATTGATTAAAATAAAATAGATATTAATAGACCGAGATAACTGGTTGTTACTTTCATGCAATTTTGACAGTTCATAACGTTAGTTGTCCCAAAATAGGAACATATGGTATTAAAGTGACTGCACACGGTCGCGGTTGTAGTGTCTGTGAACCTTGTCACATGGAGACCGTTAGCATGAAGGTCCTCGTTCCGCTTTTTATGATCATTCGCGCGCCCCGCGTGTGACGGGAGCTTTAGTGGGTAACTAAGTAGACAGGTACGTACTGATTAATGTACGATTTCCGTCAAAACTCTTTATTGCAACGAATCGCCGCGCCGGTAGGATGTCATGGATTTGGAAGAAAGAATGATAGAGGATAAATACTAGTAAACTTTCTCGAACGGCAGGGCAGGGCTATTTTCGATGAACTCCAAACAAAGCCCCGACACTATAACAAAAAATGAGATTGATTCCATCATGATGGACAAAAAACACATTCAGCGACGTCTCTGTGATTTGGGGTCGATTCCGATAGCGACTAGTCAGAGGCTCTCTGAATATCAACCTTAAGGTTGAACGGGTCCGTGTGATGAAAGCCAGGCGCCAACCAACTTTGCATTTTTGGGATCCGAAGCTTTATATTGTTAGCAGTCCTTTAAAATGTGACTAGGGTCCTTAGTAACGAGACTTCGTGAAACGCAGCGTAAGGGCAGGAGGTCAATAATATATTATACGTTATATGTACGTATAATACATATACGTTTGTGTCTTTTTTTAAAACAAATAATTCGTTTAAATAATTATAAATGCTACCCAAAGGCGCTACAGAGAGAAACTTTCCTCGTTTAAATGGGCACTTAACCCCGTTTGTTAGGTGAGAAGTGGACTGGCAGTTATGACGCGCCACCACAAACAACTGACACTGGCGACGTACAACGGACGCACGCTACGGCTTGACTCGCATCTGGCGCAACTCGAGGTGGAACTTGGGAAAATTAGGTGGCACATATTGGGGCTAAGCGAAGTCCGAAGAGAGGGAGAGGACACCATTACCCTCAAATCGGGCCACCTAATGTACTTCCGCGAGGGAGACCAACAATCCCAAGGCGGCGTTGGGTTTCTTGTGAATAAGTCCCTGTGTAACAACGTTGTGGAAATGTCTAGTGTGTCCAACAGGGTAGCATATCTTGTCATAAAACTTACCGAGAGGTATAGTCTGAAAGTGGTACAAGTGTATGCACCGACCTCGACACACCCGGACGATGAGGTGGAGAATCTGTTCGATGATATATCGAGGGCCCTCCACTCCACTACTAAGACGCATTATAGCGTTGTTATGGGGGACTTTAACGCTAAAGTAGTAGTAAAGTACAGAATTGCAACGAATCGGCAGTAGGATCCCATGGATTTGGAACAAGGAATCATAGGGGGCAAATGCTAGTAAACTTCCTCGAACGAGAGGGGCTATTTCTGATGAACTCATGGTTTAAGAAAAAGCCCCAAAGGAAGTGGACCTGGCAAAGCCCCGATACTATGACTAAAAATGAGATCGATTTCATCATGACGAACAAAAAGCACATATTCAGAGACGTCTCTGTGATCAACAGGTTCAATACCGGTAGCAATCACCGACTAGTCAGAGGCTCTCTGAATATCAACCTTAAGACTGAACGTGTCCGTCTGATGAAAGCCAGGCTCCAACCAACCATGCTCCAAACCATAATGGGATCCGAAGCTTTCCAGCTAAGTTTGGAGAAACGATTCGTTGCCGTGGAAACCACAGCAGACGTGAACAAGAACCTCGAAAATATGACTCGGGTCCTCAGGGAAGAGGGTACGAGATTTTGTGAAATGCAGCGTAAGGGCAGGAAGTCAAAGCTTTCCGAGGAGACTTTACGGCTGATGAAGGAACGACGTGAGAATCCACCCGTCACTTCGACCGCAAGGCGGGCTCTAAACCAGGAGATTAGTAAGCACGTGCGGCGCGACCTCCGATGCTACAATACTCTTTCAATAGAAAGAGCGATTGAGCAGAATCGGGGGTCAAAAGTGTTCGTACAATCTCTTGGAAGAAGCCACCTTGCGAAGTTGACCACAGCAAGTGGAGAAGTCGTCACTTCGAAGCCGTCGGTCCTTTCGGAGGTTGAAGACTTCTATGGCCAGTTATACGCATCGCATGCATCTCGCCCTGATCCCGAAAATGGGGACTCTAGAGCCACATTGACACGCCACTCCACCGAAGACCTGCCAGAAGTCAGTACTGGCGAAATTGAGATCGCTCTTAGACAGCTCAAAAACGGAAAAGCTCCAGGAGAGGATGGCGTTACAACAGAACTATTAAAGGCTGGAGGTAAACCGATATTGAGGGAGCTTCAAAAGCTTTTTAACGCTGTCCTCTTCGAAGGAAGAACTCCGGAGGCGTGGAGTAGAAGTGTGGTCGTCCTGTTCTTCAAAAAGGGAGACAAAACCCTGTTGAAGAACTATCGACCCATTTCTCTTCTAAGCCACGTCTACAAGCTGTTCTCAAGAGTGATCACAAACCGTCTTGCGCGAAGACTCGACGAATTTCAACCTCCGGAGCAGGCTGGATTTCGGAGCGGTTATGGCACCATAGACCACATCCACACAGTGCGGCAGATCATAGAGAAAACTGAAGAATATAATGTGCCCCTGTGTCTAGCATTCGTGGACTATGAGAAGGCCTTTGACTCGGTTGAGATCTGGTCCGTTCTGGAGTCTCTGCAGCGTTGCCAAGTTGACTGGCGATACATCCAAGTGATAAGATGCCTCTACGAGGCTGCCACCATGTCCGTCCAAGTACAAAATCAGCAGACAAGTCCCATATCATTGAATCGAGGAGTGAGACAAGGGGATGTTATTTCCCCGGAATTGTTCACAAATGCAATGGAGGATATTATGTTCAAGACGCTGCATTGGAAAGGACGTGGCATCAACATCAATGGCGAACACATCTCTCACTTGCGATTTGCAGACGACATCGTCATCATGGCAGAAACGCTGCAGGACCTTCAACTGATGTTGAATGACCTAGCTGATTCTGCTATGGAAAGGGCTATGCTCGGCGTTTCTCTGAAGGATCGAATCAGAAATGAAGTGATCCGACAGAGAACCAAAGTCATCGACATCTCATCGTTTTAGCAAGCTGAAGTGGCAGTGGGCCGGCCATATTAGCTGTAGAACCCATGACCGTTGGGGAAAACGAGTTCTCGAGTGGAGACCGCGTTTTGGCAAACGGAGTGTAGGACGCCCTCAGGCAAGGTGGACTGATGATATACGCAAGATGGCTGGCAGAAGCTGGATGCGAGAAGCCGAAACAGATCACAGTGGCGTGCAATTGGAGAGGCCTATGTCCAGCAGTGGACAAGTATGGGCTGATGATGATGATGATGATGAAGGATATCTGTTTCTGTACTACGTTTTTGGGCGCAAGTTTATCTATATAAATAGGTATATAAATAGGTAGGTAACTAAGGTAAGGTACTAGGTATGTATTATATTTTTAACCGACTTAAAAGATAACCTTGTCTGTGGTGGTGTGACATGCGTAATCTCATCGCACAAAATCGTACCGTATTATGGACGCAAGTTTAATAAAAAATCAATTCGATATCGTCGTTCATGTTTGTGAACATAATGGAATAAAGTGATTGAGTTTTTCATTTTCTGAATAATTATAGAAAAGGACCGACTTTAGCTACCGGAACTAGTCGCCCCTACGAGTTTTTAAAGTTCCCTTCGATTTATCAGTTTGACTTTGAAATATTATTTTCATCCAATAAAAAATAACACATCAAAATCAGTTCATAAACGACGAAGAAACAAACATAAAAATGTCGAATTGACAGAGTATTTTTCAAAGTCACTTAAACAGATGTTACTTACTAATGGACGCTCAGTCATTTCATTCACGTAATTTAGCATAAAATCACTTAAAATTACTGAATAATAAATCTTATCGTTCCATGCTAAATGTATGAGAGATGGAATTTCATTATTTTTTTCTGTTTGTTGTTTATTTGCAATATATCGCTTCGACGAAATACGTAGAATCTGTTTTGTGTAAATATACATAATATCTTTCATATTTTCATACAAATTTTGGAAAATTTTAGTAGTCTATATAACAACCAACCAACTAGCAGTCTCTTGCTTAGCCTAGATTAATGAATAAGTCAATAGTACCTATTTGCGTGTTACATTATTGATTTTTCTTTCATAAGCCTAAGGTATTATTGATACAACACTCTGTCCATCAAACGGTACCAATAAACCCAATACAACGATTTGTTTATTCAGTACCTATTGCATATTCTGAATGAACTGACAAGCAGTATTAAGTGACCTAAGACAATGTAAGAAATATCTATACTTAATACGTTCATGTAAAAAAACTGACAATAAATTATAAAATAATACACGCTTTGAATCTGGTTCTGTGTACGATGAGATGAATAATTAGATTTTATCACGGCTTACTTATTTCTTGAAAGAAATCATGTGAGACTAAAACAACCTTCGGAAATTAGCTCAACGCAGTAGTGTAGAAACTGTCTGGTGTGTGTGCTCTCTGTATGCCTTAAGCCGTTTCAAATGGAATGTGATGATGAGCGTACACGATTGTGTGAATGATGTATGATCTGTCTTAAGCCTCTGAATAATGGGGTCAATATTCTGAATGCCTTGTACCATGAACGTTAATGATGACTACCTATTGGTGGATACCTATATAACCTGATACACATCAGGTTATATAACAAAACAAAATAAAGAGATGTTTGAATTGTACAGTCGGGTATAAAATTGGTATATCACTGTTGATGACATTTTTTGTGTAGGTAACTGAAATGTCAATAATGTAAGTTGTACAATGTGACGGAGAATAAATTAACCTAAGCGTAGTAGACTATTTTCTTGGCTTTCGCTACGCTACTCTCATTAAATAGCCCATGGATAATAAGTATTAAAAAGTAACCATAATTAAACATTATATGATTTAAATAAAAAAATGTTTTTATAGTGATAGGTAAAGTACTTTTTTTTTAAGGAAAGACGAATATTCGTAGACATTTCTTTACAAAATGTTGACTGTAGTTACTATAATGTCTTGTAACAAAGTACCTACCAACATTTTCGTTACTCGTTAAGACGCCACTTAAACAGTACTGATTAACAGGATTAACAATTACCTTGATTACTCCGTCCCAGAGTGCTAATCTGTATTCACCTAGTATGAGCAAGTATGAAAATGTATGTACTTCGTAGTCGAAGTGCGTGCGACGTTATATTAACAATCTTTTGGGCATAGTTTATAATTTAGTCCTGGTTTCAACCTAGTTATATCATCATCATCAGCCCATACTTGTCCACTGCTGGACATAGGCCTCTCCTAGTTATATAAGTCTTGTGAATTATAGTAACTGAATTAATCTACACTAGAGAAATAAAAAAAAGCACTTAGTTCCCAAATATATTAAAATTTGACTTTTCGACGAGGTAAATGTCAAGACGTTTTCGACCCCGAATTTGATTGATAATCGATTCTTGCTAACGCGAGGCGCCCGGATTAACGAATTATTCATTGGTTCATTGTACCCTCGAAGGATTTCTGTGATATATAGGGATATCTTGAAGGAGTGCTTACTGGTACAATCAATGTGCCTACAGATTTAAATATTGAATTGGATAGTTTAAAGATTAAATTGATGACAATCCTGCGTTTCCGATAAAATACGCTCAAGAACAATAATCGTGGTTCATTTAAAAGTCCTTTTCTCGGAAAGGTATAAGAAAAGTCGACAAGTAATAGGTACTTCATGAATTTGATTCGTAAGCTATACATATATTTTACCCCTAATTGTCCTTGAAAAACAAATTGTTTTACTGACCCAGGTGTGGATATCGCATGTTTATGTCTCTATCTTTGTAAAAGCAAAGGATCGACTTTTAAACCAAATCGAAGAATTCGTTCAAAGGGTTACGTAATCTTTTAATTTCAAGGTCCTTGGTATTCACTGTACCAAGACAAGAAGCCTTTCCACAGTATTAAGGGGTATTTCATGTCAAACCACGCCCTTTAGCACTACCAGAATGACACCACTTAGGTCAAGTTCTACTAGACAAGTCATATTAGCAAACAATTGACAAAAAAAACTTCAGCCTTACCTTGTAGAGCTCAATAATTAATCTATACTAATATTATAATATTATCTAATATATAAAATTCTCGTGTCACAGTTTTCGTTGCCATACTCCTTCGAAACGGCTTTACCGATTTTTACCAAATTTTATATGCGTATTCAGTAGGTCTGAGAATCGGCTACTATCTATTTTTTATGCGTCTACCAGTTACATTTCTCCCAATACATGGGGTACAAAGGCAACTTATTATGGCAAAACAAATGTTTGCCGGGACAGCTAGTAGTTATATAAGTATGTATTTAAAAGAAGAAAAAGAAGTATTTAAGTAAATATATCTCGTTGTCTGATTTCCATAACACAAGTGCTTTAACATGGGATGAAGGCAATGTGTGTGTTGTTGTAAAATATTTATTTATTTATAAAGCTGAAGAGTTTATTTGTTTATTTGAACGCGCTAATCTCAGGAACTACTTACTGGTTCGCAATTGAAAAATATTATATTTTTTGTGTTGAATAGACCATTTATCGAGGAAGGCTTTAGGCTATATAACATCACGCTGCAACTATTGGGAGCGAAGAAATAATGGGAAATGGGAAAAATAACGGGGAAAATTCTTCATTTTTGAGGGCTTCCGTTGCGTGCGCTGCTAAAACGGTTCAAGATACCAAAAATATATGTATGAAAGAATTATTTCTCTTGAAATGATCTAATAAAATGTCCACGACAGTAATGTCTATCTTTTAAGATTCAACAACTCAGTAGAACCGTTTTTATGGTAATCAAATTTGGTCGAAATGAATGCATTATTTTTGTTATAATATTATAAACAGGAAAGAATTGTATGGATGGATGTTTGTTACGAATAAAAGCTACTTGAGGAAGGAACGAAAAAAAAACGCGAGGAACACCGCGCGGTACAGCTAGCAATTTATATACCTATTACTTTTGGAAGCGAAAATAATGTAACTTGATCTGAATCGTAACATTGCGGTACACTGTGGCATAACTCCCGAAGAGCGACTGTCGATAATCCACTATTTTATTTTACATTTCATGACAAAGCACTAGACCGGATATTCAAAAAGTATAAATATGTCATACCTTTTCATTACGCACCATAATCTTTTTGACCTCGCAAATGAAAGCATAAAATCGCAAGCGTTATCAGTAATTCATTAAGATTGTTCGTAGGTGACTCTTTAATATGGATTTTCTTGGAAACAAGGTATGTATGTGCTACATTTTAATTATACTTTTAAACCTTTTTGGGATGCGATGTCAGGTCACCTCCTCGTGTGTCCGACTATTACAGCTATTAGTGATAGTTGTAGTAGTTGGGCCGGTGCATCCTGGAAACGTCATAATAACTTCTCATATCTATTGGGTTCTTGTATCTGGCGACCAAGAATCTGACGGCGGTACCTCCACTTTTTTCTCTGCAGCTAGTACAGAAATTAGTGCATGGACCAACGTGGCGGAATTCGGCGGCAGCTAAGGCCGCTGATGGTAGCGAGATTGAGTCACTCCTTCCTTCCTCGCCACCGAGCCGATAAATCGTAAACTTGGGGAGTCCCACGACTTTCTGAGAACGAGGGTCTGATGAGTCTGGGTAGTCGGGCTGCGAAGAGGTAACCTCTATAATAAACCTTAACTCCAGGCGCTGAGGAAACGTGACGTCTGGTTGCTCTTCTGAGCGGCTGGAGGGTATACCAGTCCCTAGCGACCCCGAGCTGCGGCGAATACCGCAGCAATTAAACATAATGGCTGAATTGACAAGAGAATTTCGAATCCCCCAAGTGGGTCCCGGTCTCACTGAGGCCGGGGAATCCCACCCTGCATCTTCCGGTGCAGGCAAGTGTTCGGGGGGGGGGGGGGGCTTGTCTGGTTCTAATATTTCCTGCGAGGGAGTGGAGTACCAGGCTCCCCCGTACGGTATTAATACTGGCCGCGATGACAATTTGACAGGCGAGGCATCATCAGATGTGACGTTTATCTCCAACCCTTCGGCTCGGTTCGCAAGCGTAGTGGAAGTCGGCAGCGCTTGCTGTCACAGATGGAGATGACCGACACTTCTGACAACCCCGAGCATGAAGATGTGCCAGAAATAGCACCAGTCTCCAAAAAGGGCAGAGAGCGGCCATCCTAACGACTTGCGTCGGGAGGTAGATGAACTTAAGAAGGCTCGTTCCACAATAATGAATAATAATAATTTATTCATCATAAAACACACAATACAAAGGTTTAAAAAGAAAAAAATACAAAAAGAAAAATAACAATAAAGATTAAGCCCTGACACTCCTAGCTAGCTTATATAATAACCTGTGTTAAGGAGGCCAGTATTCAAAATACAGTTAACATATTAGGTGTGCGCGTTTTTGTGTGTGTGTGTCTGTGTGTGTGTGTGTGTGTGTGTAAGTTTTCAGTTTCGTCGTATGTGAGACTTAGGAGAAAAGTTAGCATTTTGCATCAGCATTCACTGCTAGATAATTCGTGAACTCTAATTACGGAATTAATTTTGTTATATAACGCGGGGCCTAGGTAATTAATGAAACGCTTGGCTAATGCAAGGTTAACATTAGGTACCTTACAAATACGGTCCTTACGCCTCTTGGTACTCTTAGAGTAAGGAGTTAGACGGTGTTGAGTGGAAATGCATTGCAAGATAAACATTTGTCGCACGTTTAGTACCTTACATTCCATAATAATGATGAACCCGCACTGGCGGAACTGTCACGTTGCATAATCAGCCAGTGTGGGCTAATGATAAGTGCCCGTCTGGAGGCTATCGAACAGCGGCTCCTATCTGAGCGAAGAATTAGGCCTCCCCTCGCTGCGGATGCTCGGAAGGCCCATAATACGTCAGCAACGCGAGCCTCCAAAAAAATGCAAGGGATTGGGCAAAACAACGACGCCTCAACAAGCCACTCAAATCCGGTCCCCAGTATCTGCGGGTCCTGCTCAACCTGCAGCATCTGCAACACAAGCTGAGCCACCCAGTGAGGTCTCAGTCTCGAGTTTGAGGCCCATTGAAACCTGGGTGGAGGTTGTGCGACGGGGACAGAAAAAGAGGAGCCACGGAAGACGCAGTCGTTGCCATCCGGCCTCGAGCCTAAGACTACCGCGTTCTTCAGCAGTCGTCTTAAGCTTAGGACCAGACGCTGAGAATGGAGGACTGACCTACACAAATGTGTTGGCGAAAGCAAGGTAGCGTGTCAATTTATCAGGTCTAGGTATAGACGGAGTGAGGATACGTAAAGCTGCCACTGGGGCCAAAATTATAGAGATCTCCGGTAAGACGTCGTCAGATAAAGCTGATGTCTTAGCGGCGAAGTTGCGGGAGGTCTTCACTCAAGAAGATGTTCGGATCTCCAGACCGATCAAGTGTACAGAAATGCGCTTGGTGAACCTGGACGACTCCGTCTCCACAGAGTAAGTGGCATCCGCCATTGCAGCGTACATAGTGCTTCTCGAAGAAGCCGCCATAGTCCAGTCCTGCAACCATGTGCCCGATGGGGCTATGGAGGTAGAGAATGAAGCGGACTGGTTCCGTGAGGCCGTGACCCAAGTTTGCGACACTGCCATGCCTCGGGTCAGGACTCTGCCTCCGCGTCGACAGGCTTACAGCTAATCGACGACTACATCGCCAGAGGGCGAAAGGGACTCGTAATACTGTAGAGGAGAACCGGCTGCACCTGAGCTACCGTCAGGCTAAGAACCTAATGCGTGGGGCGATTCGTCGGGCCAAGGCGTCATCGAGACAGGAAATGCTGGAGACACTGAATGTAGATCCTTGGGGAAGGCCGTACAAGATGGCCAGAGGCAAACTCCGTCCCTGGGCGCCTCCCCTCACACAGTCTCCAGCCCCAGATCGTGGCAGACGTCGTCTCGGCCTTGTTTCCTGAGCGCGCTGAATATATTACTCCAGTTATGGCTCTGGACGAGGAACAGTTGAGTGACTGGCCGTGAAACGTCTTTGGGGGAAAAAGACGGCCCCTGGTCTGGATGGTATCCCTGGAAAGGCCTGGGTGATAGCGCTGTCGCCGCACCTGGAGACGAGACTGCGCAGCCTTTTCACCGCATGCTTTGAGCAAGGGGTAGTGCCGAGGCAGTGGCGAAAAGGTAAACTGGTGCTCCTCAGGAAGGAGGGGCGCCTTGCCGACTCGGTGTCGTCTTCCGATTTCCGGCCGATTGTTTTGCTGGACGAGGTGGCAAAGCTCTTCGAGCGAATAATCGCTGTCCGCCTCGTCAGCCATATGGAAGGAATTGGACCAGACCTCTCGGACTGTCAGTTCGGTTTCCGCAGAGGCCGCTCGACTGTTGCAGCCATAGACCGGGTCCGTGAAATTGCGGACGAAGCGGTATCCCGGGGGGGAGTGGTATTGGCCGTATCTCTCGATATCGCCAATGCCTTTAACACTCTACCGTGGACGTGCATTAGGGAGGCGCTGAAATATCACAGAGCGCCTCCTTATTTGCGTCTTGTCCTCGAATCGTACCTCTCAGACCGGTGTATCGTTTACCCAGGCCGAGAGGGTTGGTGCCGCCGAAACATGACATGCGGCGTTCCACAGGGCTCGGTACTGGGTCCGCTCTTGTGGAATGTCGGGTACGACTGGGTGCTGCGTGATGCCAACCTCGAGGGTGTCCAAGTCACCTGCTACGCAGACGACACCCTGATCACGGCTCGAGGACGAACCCATCGGGAAGCCGCTATTCGTGCGACGGCTGGGGTCGCGCACGTTGTTCAGCGCATAAGGCTTCTCGGTCTGGAAGTGGCCCTAAACAAGACTGAGGCCATGTGGTTTCACGGGCCTCGGAATGGTCCTCCTCAAGGGGCGGATGCCATTATAGTTGGGGGGGGTCCGGATCGGCATCGAGTCAACTCTTAAGTACTTGGGCCTGATCCTGGACTCACGGTGGACATTCCGCCCCCATTTTGAGCGGTTGGGGCCTCGCTTTTTGTTGGCGGCGGCCGCCTTAAGTAGGCTGTTGCCGAATCTCGGTGGACCCGCAGCCTATTGCAGACAGCTGTATAGCGGGATCGATATCCGATCCATAGCTATGTATGGCGCCCCCATCTGGGCTGAAAGCCTGAAAGGCCGAAATATTGCCATACTGCGCAAGGCGCAGTGGGTTGTGTCTATTAGAATGGCACGGGGGTAGCGCACGGTCTCCGCAGAAGCGGCTTGTCTGTTGGCACGGTCGCAGCCATGGGACCTTGATGCGCGGGTCCTCGCGTCGTTGCATAGATGGCGCGAGGGCGAGCGTACCAGGGGTTCCTGACCTGTGCCGCGGGAGGTGGCAGCAAAGCGTCTCCAGCTTGACGCTAGAGCTGAACAGGAGTGGGCGCTCCGGCTTGCCAGCCCTACCGGGGCTAAGGACGGTGTGGGCAATCGACCCCGTTCTAGAGCAGTGGTTGCACCGAAACCACGGCGCTCTTACTTTCAGGCTGATGCAGGTTTTGTCGGGTCATGGCTGTTTTGGTAGTTACCTGTGTCGGCTGGGAAAGGAGCGGACCGCCATGTGTCACCACTGCTCCGGCTGCCCCGACGATACGGCACAGCATACTTTGGAGGAGTGTCCAGCCTGGGCAGATCAGCGGGAGGCGCTTTGTGTTGAAGTGGGAACGGATTTATCCTTGCCGGCCGTCGTCGCCGCGATGGTGGAGAGGCATGAGTCTTGGCGCGCAGCGGTCTTTTTCTGTGAGCAAGTCATGCTCGCTAAGGAGGCCACTGAGCGCGAGAGGGAGCGGACGAACCCTGCGAGACGCGGAGTTTGCCGGCGCGGTGGTCGTGTTGTGACCGCCGCACCTCGCCCTGTAGTTCCGGACCCTTAGGAAGAATTAGACTACGGTATCCCCTGCCTGGCGTATAAGGCGTCCTAAAAGAGGTCATCATCTGGCCCGTAAGTGTCGGAGTGGGGTCCCCGGCACCTGCGTAAACGGTCCCGCGATGGTCGGAGGTGCCGAATGGCACGGTTTCCGCCGAACTACTCGAGGGGGAGCCCAAAGGGGCTGGTCGCTCGTTGGGTGGACCCTGAAGAATGTCCTCTAGGTGCCCAGGACCCACCCAGCACCAGCGATAAATGAAGACCATCGGGGGGTTTTAGTCAGTAAAACTCTGACATTACCCCGTCGCCGTCCCCATAGCGGCGGGGTGTCCATGAGGATTTCCCCCTCGTCAACAAAAAAAAGGCATGGTTCTTGTGTACAAAACTTTAAAGGCCCAAATTCTAAGATATAAACTATAAAAAGATTTTTTTTGCCGACACCTCTCCATGCTGCACGGTCTTGAAGACTATGTAGTCGTTGTGTGACTACGCCGTAGACGCAAACCAAAATTTAATTTTTAAATGTTTTATATAAGGTAAAACTATTAATTGAATGCATTCATTTGAGATTATCCGTTCACAGAGGTTCTTCAAAGAAGCGCAAACACATTTTTAGCTTCTCTAAGTGAGATCGATAATATAGATAATACGAATTTAGATACTAAGATATTGAACTTGTGTAAAATTCTGGATGGATAATGAAAAGTGTAAATAGGACTAAAAAAACGTTTTTTTTTAAAAAAAACGTGGTTACGTGATGGTGAATGTTCAATAAAAACCCGAACCTTCCAAGCACTTCCCGTGCCGCCCCTTGAAAAGTTTTGCCGGGCTGTGAAAGCGCTCAAAACGTATTAGCAGAATTAACTCTCGCTGATAATTGGGCTGTGTGTTCATTATATAACATTAGACACGACTTTAATTGTGGAGGCTAAGTTGATTAAATATCAATATTATTATTAATCTAAGACTTTGTTAATAGTTAAAGTAAATATGACATTTTACCATCTTACCGTAGTGTACTAAATGCTAAAAAAGATTGCTACTGTTCCCGCGAACTGTTAAAATGAATTTTAGAATCTAAATCTGAAATTGAACTGCAATGTTCGTTAGATCACACATGTTTAAGAATATTAAAGTCGCAAATACAAGTTTTACCATTGTCTCGGCGCATCGAAGCAGGTCACTTTTTTAAGAAAATTGGGTCATTCGAGACTAGCCTCATGGTCAGCCGAGGCATCGTCGGATGATTTCTATAATTGGAACACTTAGTTTGAGACAGCACATCAACCTGTTGATCTTGGCTAGTCATATTTTAAGACCAGTATAAGCTGACCCAATCTATGTACGGTGTACAGCGTCTAGTTCTTAACATTATTCCTCATGATACGACAGCTAGTGTTTTCTTCCTTTGAGTTCCATCAGATGCTACTAACATGACTTGGTATGGAAAGTAGGGATTAAATGGTAGCACAGGTCAAAGTCAATACAAACAGAGTTTTTCGGTTATTTGTAAAGTCATATAGTAGACGATAGAGATTGATAGCAATCACACCTTCACGAAATTAGTATGGAAAAATCCCCGACTCTCATCCTCTAGATACTGCAGGTCAATGCAGTACGTTCTACTGTTGATTGGGGAGTTATCTGAAGAAGCAGCAGAATGTAATGATAAATATTACAAGTCCTTCAGATGAGATCATACGTAAAATGTCGAGATAACTCACCAACACCGATTTACTAAATAGACTTTTACTCAGTTTAGACCCGTTTATAAGTAGCCTTAGAAAAAATCCCCGTCATAAAAAGGGTGTGTTGTCAAGTCAGGTTTTACGTTTAATAACAACAAACTGTACCGCGCGGTGTTACTCGCGTTTTTTTCCTTCCTTCGTCAAGTAGCTATTATTCGTTACAAACATCCATCCTGTTTCGTGGACATTTTGTCAGATCATTTCATGAAATAATTCTTAATCTTCTTGAAGAATAATTCTTTCATGTATATTTTTGGAATCTTGAACTGATTTCGTAGCGCACGCAACGGGAGCCCTCAAGGATGAATAATTTTCCCCGTTTTTTTTTAAATTTTCCATTATTTCTTCGCTCCTAATAGTAAGCGTGATGTTATAGCCTAAAGCCTTCCTCGATAAATGGTCTATTCAACACAAAAATAATTTTTCAATTCGAACTAGTAGTTTCTGAGATTAGCGCGTTCAAACAAATGAACTCTTCAGCTTTTTAATATTAGTGTAGATTAGGAACTACGGTCGTTTGTAAAAATAAGTATCCATATCTGATCATACTGTTCAAAACACTTTGCACTTTGCTTTGTTTGCTAGACGTATGTAGTATATTTAAAGTACTATTTTATCGCTGTATGTATATAATTAATTAATTAATTCATTATAATTAATTATTTTACAACAACACACACATTGCCTTCATTCCATGTTAAGTAGCTAAAGCCGGCAAAAGCACTTGTGTTATGGAAATCAGACAACGAGATATATTTACTTATATACAGTTTTTTTTTTCATTTAAATATATACTTATATAAATAAAACACCCAGACACATCCAACAAGTGCTTAAAAGTTCATCACATAAGCACGTGTCAAAGGTGGGAATCGAACCCACGACCCTACGGAGCAGAGGCAGACATGCTGACAACTACACCAACGGGCCCGCCAAATATATACAGCGATAAAATAAAATACTTCGTCCGCTTTAAATATTTTGATTCATTAGATATAGATTAGCGCTAGCGATTAAACTTTGTCTAATATTTACTTCATTTCTGTATGCATATTACCTAATTCCTTTTTTATTATCAAGTATATGTTATACTTACCTATGACATATAGGTAAGTAATAATATAGGTAAGTAGTAAATATATCATTTTGATCCAACTTCATAGGTTGTATTATATTTCCACAAAGAAAACTCGCATTTCGATCATTTGGTATTTATGACCGACCCTTGTATGGACCTGGAACCACTGTACGGTGGTGTTAATGGGAAGGGACGTAAAAAAATTGGTCCTGATTAGGATATTTTATTCATATATTACCTACCGTTTGCACTTAACTGTAAAGGTTCCTAATTTTGCACAGTGTTTGTACCACGGTAATGAAAAAGTAACCGTAGCATCACTGGTAGTACACCAGTGATACTACGGTTGGTAATGGGTGTACCACGTTTTCAAAAGGGCCGAAAGGTCCTTTGCGACCCTAAGGTGCTTTCCAGTCCATTTTTTGAGGATTACGTATGTGAGTGTATGTATGTAAATTCGATAAGCTATGGAAATTTAAATTAAGCTCTGAACATTATAACTCAGTAGCTAACTCAACTATGGTAAATCTAATATCACATAGTCAACCCCAGATCGTGCGACAAATCTACCGTGATGAAGTGAAAAAAAAATACATTGAACAAACACAGCAAGAGTTAATGTCTGCACAACAAGAGGTCGCAAGATTCGTAGAGGACAAATTCACACTAAAAGAAGAAGTACAAGATAAAAATAAGACTATAATTCTACTCAAGAAAATATGCGATGCACCATCGCCTCAGACTCCAAAGAAATCATACAGCGTGAAGAAAAGATTAAGAAACTTTTATCCTTGAAAACATTTGACAATGTGGTAACCGGATTTCGACGTAGGTTTTATTAAACATATTATTTTATGTCGTTGACTTACACTGTATTATGTCTGTAAAGCAGAACAAATCATTGGAGGTTCAAACTCAGCTGCCGTAACGGAAACAAGGAGCCAGAAAATTCTTCATTCTTGTGTGAAATGGAAAAGGAGCCTCTTAAATTACTTTTTCAAATAAAAAATCAGTCTCAATGCACTTTAGTAGGTTGTGATGCTCTCTCCAGCCCGCTCTCACCATAGCACTCTAGCGTGCTCTCTCCCTCTACCATATCGTGCAGGTGAAGATACAATTATGCAGTCTTTCTATAAACTTGTGCATTTTACTTTACGACCTTGATTACGATGTATCAGTTAGTAAGAACAGTCGACCAAGAATCTCATATCAACTCTTATGAATGTCATATGTCATTAGACATTAAGTTTCATTTTCTAACTTTCATAACGATAAAACAACCCCTACCGTGTTTTAGTGACACATTAAGTGTCATCAAAACTAATAAACCACTGTATTGGTACCTAACAAGGTCCGTGATCTACGTCTACCCCACTGGGAAACGGGTCTGACGTAACTACATGATTTATGTAAACATCTAACAACTGTTTGACTAATTCCACGCCTGACAACGGTTTCCGAGACAATTTTTTTTATTTTCATTAGTCGTAAGCAAAATCGACTAACGACGTACTTTGTTAATATAATTGGAGTCTCGTATCAAAATAACTAAGTAATAAATATTGCGTAGTTATTTTGTATTAACTATGCCCGGGACTCCGTCCGCGCGGATTAATAGTGGCAGTTTTAATAATTAAGGTGAAATATTTTACAAATGTAATACATAATTATGCTGTTTCACATTTTGTAAATATTTCTCCGTTTTTGGTACTATCATTTTTTTTTTTTTTTGGTTTGGGCATGTACGGCGATGGGCTCACCCCCTGTCACGTTGGGTTAAATACGCTTGGTGAACCGTGGGCATTTGCTTATTAAGCAAGTGCCTCTGCCTACCCCACTTTGGGATTAAAAGGCGTGAAGGGATTTTTTTTTTTTTAATTGGGGCATATATATAGAGGTATATATAATAATAAATGAAGAATGGCGGAAGGTGACATGAAAAGTACATTACAAAACGTTCAGCCGTTTGGGAATTGTCGTTTTTAGACGATCCTACGGGAACCAAAGTGAATTCCTGGATAAAAGTTAGCCTAAATGTTATTCCAAAGTTGTAGGTGCCAAATTCCACCAAAATCTGTTCAGCCGTTTTGACTTGATTCGCGGACAAACAGACAGACATACAGTTTTTCCAAAATAAGTAATTCGTCTTAGATATGATCGGTATATGTATATACTCCACCAGTCTTTTCGTAAAAAGAATCAATGTCCACTTTCGGACCCTGAACAGTTTTATCTACTATATAAAAATAAGTCGGGTTTTCCTCCCTGACGCTATAACTCCAGAACGCACGAACCGATTTCCACGGTTTTGCATTCGTTGGAAAGGTCTCAGAGTCCGTAAGGTCAAAGAAAATTTAAGAAATATTTCAACAGAAAAGCGGGTAAACGAAACGAAGCCATCTGGTGGCGAAACGGAGTTCGCCGTGTTTGCTAGTTATAAGAATAGATATACCTCTAGATTAATGATCATGTTGCGCTGTTTCCACCAAGTGCAGGATAAGGGCAGGGAAATGATGATGAGTTATTTTGTATTAATTTTATTAATATACTAAATGTTCGCACTCTCTCACATTTTTTTAGATCCCGTGGGAATTTGGGGTAAGAAATAGACAATGTCACCAGACCGGTGTCTGGTTTAGTGTAAATTCCTTACCGTGACGATTTTTTTTTTAATCGCACCTATGGTTGCGGAACCTATATGATGCAAACTGACAACTGTTTCTTCTTTAAAAATAATAATTAAAATTCTTTAATTAGAGTCGCAGCTGGTTACCGAAGATAGCCAACAATGGGCGCGGACACCCATTGCTGCTTTTAAAATGTGGGTTATCGAGCTTTTCCGAACTTCGGACGCTGTGCCTGTGGATTCCTAATACTGTCTTGAATGTAGTTATTAATCCGAGTAAGGTAATAAAAATCATCTAAAAGAATTAAAATAATCTAATAGCAGAACTAAAATCCGGCTTTCCTCGACGGTTTCGAGATAGGAAGGGCATCACCCCGGCAATAGGCAAATAGGCCAAAAAAACAGAGGGTTTGGTAACCGGAATATAAGCTAGGCAGGAAAAGAATTCCAAATGTGTATACTATCCGCCATTGAATATCGCTCTCCGAATATTTTTATGCTATAATTACTATACCAAAGAAAACACTATTATAATTTAACAATGGTAAGTATCAAACGTATGTGGACGTTTGAAACCTTTGTAGCCAATATAATTTTATTAAAACGAATCATACCAGTGAAGTCGTAGACGTGGTCCCGTATATAACGTACTAGTGAACGCCCCGCGATTACATTCGCGTAGCTACTAAACTACGCGCACCTAAATTTCAATTAGATATTTCATACAAAAGTATTATTCCGTTAATTCCCGTTCCCGTGGGAATTTCTAGAATTCCTTTCTTAGTGCATCCCTACGGTACCGGAGTTACGTCCGTTCCAAATTTCAAGTGCCTAAGTTTAGTCGTTTGGGCTGTGCGTTGATATGTCAGACAGTCAGTCGCTTTTCTTTTTATACATTTAGATTAGGCTTTATTTTATATTTATACTATAATTCTATTTTATTCCAAAGCTCCCACGAGATCAACTCCCATAATTCATTGTATTACAATTAATTACCAAATTTCAACTAAATTCGTTCCGTAGTTTTGGCAATATATGTTCATCCTAATCGACAGGCTTTATGAAACTTGCAGTTAGACCCTTCCAAGGATTATAAGGCTTTCATATTTAGGCGTTCCGCCAACAATTTTTTTATTAAAAGTTTTAATTGGTCTCAAACACGTGTTATTAAAAGCTTGCTTAACTTGTGTATATAAGTGTGTAATGTGGTACAATTTTAATTTATTAATTATTATTAAACTAAATATTCGAAGAAAGACGATAATACAGGGATCGATTTTTTGGAGATCGATCGTTTTGCAGATCGCATAAGAAAATCGTATTCTTTACACATACTTTCATAAGTCTATAAACTATAATGGTTGATTTGCTATCAGGTTGGTCGGCGACAGCTATGCGGCGACCGCTTTGTAATTTTAGTTGAAGGTAGATAGTTATATTTTTGTGTTTGAAACTTTTTTGACAGCTAGACAAAAGTTCGATGAATAATGGCACTTGGAGATGTTTTTTTCGATCGTTTATTTAGTTATCTCAATACATTGTGACCAGTTGCCAGAAGATGGGAGGAGAAGCAAAAGATTTAAAAAATAATCTATTTTGTATGGAGAAGAAAATTTTCATTTTGGATTCCCCGCGTTGTCGCCAAAGTAAAAGTTGTTGATATTGGCGAGCCCAACAACGTTTCTAAGACGGGGTCCTTTTACACAAAGTTTAAGAGAAAATTAATTTTATAACGTATCATTTTTACCTCAAGCAAGTGCCTCTGCCTACCCCGCTTTGGGGTTAAAGGGCGTGAAGTGTATTTTTTTTTTACCTGTTACTTACGTATGTAAATCGGATAAAATATTTGTCAAATAATAAAAAACTTAAATTTAAAATAATAAACCGTTCCGAAACCTCCCACGCCTCTCCTTGCAGCGTCATGTTTTGCACATCATACGGCGCGGGTGAATTTATATCGGTGTTATTTTAAAATTTTAATATCTTCTAAGATGTTCATTGAAATTAAGTGATGTCCAAGACAATTTTGTTCACAGTAAAATACTCTTAATCAATAACACATTTATTTGGATAAATATTAATATTATTACGTTGATACAACTCTTAACAAATAATGCATTAATTTCGACCAAATTTTATTGCCATAAAAACGGTTCCAGTGAGTTAATCTTAAAAGATAGACATATACAGTCGCAGACATTTTTTTAGATCATCTCAAGAAGAATAATTCTTTTATACATATATTTTTGGTATCTTGAACCGTTTTCGCAGCGCACGCAACGGAAGCCCTCAAGGAAGAATAATTTTCCCCGTTTTTTTCACATTTTCCACTATTTCTTCCCTCCTGATAGTTGCAGCGTGATGTTATATAGCCTATAACCTTCCTCTATAAATGGTCTATTCAACACAAAAATAATCTTTCAATTCGAACCAGTAGTACCTGAGATTAGCGCGTTCAAACAAACAAACTCTTCAGCTTTATAATATTAGTATAGATTTACAAAAATAGTGTGTTTTTTATCCAATTCACTGAGTGCGCGAGTGTTGAATCCAATAAACAATCAGTATGAAAACGAAATTCAATTTAAACTTGCGCCAAAGCAACGCCAATCCAAAGTAAATTGATTTTTCATTTGCTCTGTTACGTGCGTTATCTTTTTCATTCTGTCAGCATTTTCTTTTATTTTCAGATGTATTAAAACAACAGACTGATGAAGTGTCGTAATAATTAGTGATTAGTCGTCAGATTGCAAACGGGTGTCCAAAGGCTTTTTTGTTTCAGTAAACTTTAAAAAAATAAACAGGTCAAGTGCGACTTGGGCTGGCACTCTAAACAACATTATTTACGAATAATGGTAAACGAATCATGAATATTTGTTGTATGGGAGCCTCCCCTTCAGTATTTGTTTTAATTTATAATGATGGCTGAAATCCTAGCTCTAAGCTTGTTCATCGAAGAGTGCGGCTGTGGTAGAAAATAATATAAAATTAACTAGAACTAGGCTAGCCTAGGGTATCCCATACTATGTGCCCAGCAGTTCCGGGCATAAGAATAGGACTGAGGTTTTCCCTTGCCTGTCGCAAAAGGCGACTGAAAGGGCGTAGGGGTTGTGGCACCCTATTACCGCCGTACGACATCGTTGGGGGGTCTGCGTACACCGCCTCCATTCTAGTGACGGTCCTCGAGGGCCTAGTGCGGCTGGGGCCACCCTTGGACGTAGTGGCTCAGGTTATTCCGGGGGCCCCGGCAATAATCACGGTGGGGTTTTAGAGGCCCGCCGCTGGCCCCGTTGGCAGTGGAGTATCCATAACGGATTTCCCCACAAAAAAAAGAGTATCCCATACTATGGGTGCCATAGACCGATATACAGGAGTCTGACGTATGGACTGACATATACTCTGCGTGCAACTGGGAATGTGATTTAAATGTCATGGGATCATTTTGTATTCAGTCCCACAAGATCGGGATAAAATGTATCTATGACCGACTCCTGGTCCTAAGCTACCTCTTCACTAATCTTTAACTAAAGTGGTTCAGCAGTTCTTGAGGCGCAGTTCTGCGTTATTGGGCTCATCAATATGTATATATATAAATTTCGAAATCCATTAAATATATATACTAACTGTACGAGCCGTACATAAGAATAATGATAATTTAGCATTTTAGCCATGTCAACGACTTGTGTCGTTGACCTAGTTTATAACTAACCTTAGACCAGTAGCAAAACTATCGTGACACAGCTCATACCTGTCAAACTAACTTAACCATATTAGTAAAAGTGTATTTTAGTGTTATTTATTGTTCTTAAACTAGTGTTAATTACTTTAGTGCACAATAAACGGAATTTATCCAAATAATTACAACTTTAACTACAACTTCATCTCAACTTAACTTCAACTCTAATGTGCAGTTCAGCGATTTAGTGCCGGATCGTACATTTGGTCCTTCGAGCAAGTGATACTCGGGGGGATCTGTTCTACGAGAAAGCATCGGTTTGAACTGGCCTCACACAAGCGTGAATCACCAGATCAGATTGAGACAGCTGTCGTAGCAGGATCACTGTCATACCGAGTGTTCTTCAGGACTCAACGGCGTCGTTCGAGGAAAAACTTTCATCGGGCATAGTCTCGGGATCTGGAGAAAGAACCAACTACCTACCTACGTATATCGATAGGAGCTACTCAAACTTAACTCTATCAACTTTTTGTACCAACTCTTTGTGTGAGTGAACAGCGAGATAAAACTTAACTTCAACTTACCAGATCTCCGCACCGTTCACCAGCATCATGGAACTTCTCAACGCTCAACTGGAGTGTTTCGCAATTATCAAAACATTGTGCACTAACTATTCCAAGGATAGTTCTAGCCGAAAAACTGAAGACTATCTTAACAAAAAACTAACTACTTTGGAGAATACCTGGAAAGAATTCCAGGAAAGACATCATCGTATTCTGGAATCTATTCAAGAACGAACTATCAACTATTTTACGGATGACATTTTCGAGAAAACGAAAAAACTGTATGACTCTACTAAGAACGACATGTTGAAGAAAATTCGTGCAATCAAGGAACCAAAGGAGATTTCATATATTAAATTCGACTGGTCGGGAATGCCAGATTTCGGGAATGACGATGACTATCTAGAAAGGCAAGAGTCTAACTTCAAAGCTATTGAAAAAGTGATGTCGAAAATTAACTTTGAAACAGTAATGGAAAAGTGGGAATTAGAAGAATTTCTGTCAACTTTGAAGAACAAGTGGGATTGCATTGACCGACTACATTGGTTACTCGAGTCCAAACTGGGCGAGTCCAGCAAGAAAGCCTATTACGCTAGATTTGATGACATTGAGGTGAGGCATGATGATCTACGCAAGAAGCTCAACAGCAAGATGCACTCCACGATCCACTACCAGCAATCAACACCGAAAGTCGACATACCTGACTTCACCGGAAACTATCAGTACTGGGTTTCTTTCAAAGATTTATTCATGGAAACTATCCATAATAATCCCACAGTGAACAAGGCCCAGAAGATGCAGCATTTAAAATCTAAATTACGCGGGGAAGCCGAGAAGATTGTGCAGCATCTAGCCATATCTGCTGACAACTACGACTCATGCTGGAGTTTACTTTCTCATAGATATGATAACCGCCACTTACAGTTCGTGACGTTTATGAACAATTTGATGGGCATCCCTAACATACAACAGCGAGATGCTTATAACTTAAAGAGAATGCATGACGTCATCAAAGAAACCATGAATGGCATAGAAAACATTGGCATCGACACAACTACCTGGGACCCGTTAATAGTCTACTTAATGACCCAGAAACTTGACTCTTTAACCTATGATGAGTACTTGAAAACTGTCAAAGACCAGCGAGCACTACCAAAACTGCTTGATTTTCTGGCTTACCTAGAAAGCGCATTTCTTGCTTACGAAGCAAAGAAAACTTCAAGGAAAGACAACTCAACTAGTTACAAACTTAACTCCGGACAGGCCATCAAACAAGCCCTACCTAAGAAAACTTACTATGAACCCAAATCAACTCCATTTTCCAAGATCTATCATACCACATACGGGAGATGTCCGCTTTGCACGGGTAATCACGTACTCATGCAGTGTCCGAAGTTCATTGATCTCGACCCAGCGCATAGAAACAACACGGCCGCAAAACTGCGTGTGTGCAAAAATTGCCTTTACAGCCACGGTGACGAAGAATGCAAGTCGGCGAAAACATGCAAAGAGTGCAGTATGCGTCACCATACATTACTGCATTACATAAGAAAATCGGACAAAAATAACCAAGGCCAGTCAGGATCAAACCAACATTCATCGCATCATTTATCAGCTGATAATCTCGAAATTCTTTTAACTACGGTACTACTGAAGGTACAAACTGTGGATGGTACCTATACTACACTGAGAGCTCTACTAGACCAAGGGTCTCAAGTTAACTTGATAACCGAGAAAGCAGTCCAACGGCTACGACTGCCCAAGAAAAACTTAACTGCAGCTGTTAGTGGAATTGGGACTCTGTCTGGAGACTGTAAAGGGCTTTTATCAATGACTTGCAAATCTATGTACTCTGATTATGCATTTGAAGTTGATGCCTTAGTCATGAAGAGAATAACGAATAACCTACCTAGCGCGACGTTCAAGAAAACCGACTGGCAGCACCTACAGGACTTAGAACTTGCAGACCCAGATTATAATGTCTCCCGCTCCGTGGATATCCTGCTAGGAGCAGACGTTTACTCCGATATTATTTTAGAAGGGATCCGAAAAAGTCATCCAAAGTCGCCTACGGCACAAAAAACACATCTGGGATGGATTTTATGCGGAAAAATGAAAACTTTAAACTGTCACGTTACATTGTTTGAACTGAATGATTTAACGAGATTCTGGGAAACTGAAGAAATCATCCCAGGAAAACTGGACTCACCGTCTGACGAAAAATGTGAAGAATATTACCAGAAAACTGTGCAAAGAAATGCAGATGGAAAATATATCGTCAAGATGCCATTCAAACCTAACTTTGAGGCACAACTAGGTGAATCGAAGAAAACCGCAATAAGCCAGTTTTTACAACTAGAAAAACGGTTTGTAAGACAGAAAAAACTAGCCGAAATGTACCGAGACTTCATGACAGAATATGCTGATCTAGGACACATGACGTTGTCGGGAGTAACACCGGCGACCTCAACCCAGTGCTACTTACCTCATCATGGGATACTTCGGGAAAGCTCAACCACCACCAAACTGAGAACTGTCTTCAACGCTTCACAGAAAACTACAACAGGGCAGAGCCTCAACTCTCTTCTAGAAAAAGGTCCAAATCTGCAAAAGGACATTCAAGAACTGATACTCAAATGGAGAACGTATCGATATGCTTTTACCGCCGACATCGAGAAGATGTACCGTTGCATTTGGATAGACAAAGAACAGCAAACACTGCAGAAAATCCTGTGGCGTCCTAACACAACGGACATCATAAAGGAATACCAACTTCAAACTGTAACTTACGGTACTAAGTGTGCACCATGGCTCGCTATGAGGACGCTCCGACAACTGGCAATGGACGAAGGTCAAAAGTACCCCGCCGCAGCACGGGCTCTTCAAACAGAATTTTACATGGATGATTGCATAAGCGGACACCATTCTCTTGAAGAAGCTGTGAAACTGCAAGGAGAACTCATAGAGCTACTGAAGAATGGTGGCATGAACTTACGTAAATGGACGGGAAATGAAAAAGCTCTGTTGGATAACCTGGAGGAGGAACAACTGTCCTCAAAAACTAACTTTGACTTCAAGTCCGATACTTCTCAGAAAACTCTCGGAATCGGTTGGGATCCGATCAGCGATTCCTTTCACTTTAGCTGGTCACTACCAGAAAAGTTCAGAACGAACTTAACTAAACGCGAGCTACTGTCAGAAATCTCGAAACTTTACGACCCACTCGGTTGGTTGTCTCCTGTGACTGTAACAGCAAAACTTCTTTTTCAAAAACTGTGGATCAGCAAACATGGATGGGACGGTCAACTTCCAGCAGACATTCTCAATGAGTGGCTGAAACTAAGATCCGAGCTACATCTCCTAAAGAATATTAAGCTGGAAAGATGGGTCGGAGACTGTCAACCAACAATGGAACTCTTGGGATTCTGTGACGCAAGTGAGAAAGCATACTCTTGCGTTCTCTACAGCCGAACGGTAACGGACGACGGTCAACCAAAGATAACTCTCCTGGCAGCCAGAACAAGAGTAGCCCCCGTCGCCCAAAAGATAACTCTACCTCGAATGGAACTGAACGGAGCCATGCTACTATCTCAACTTATACAAAAAGCTCAAGTAGCATTATCTGAGTACAAAATCACCACGCAAGCATGGTGCGATTCTCAAGTGGTACTTGCTTGGCTACGCGGATCAAGTTCAAAGTGGGAAACGTATGTAGCCAATCGCGTCGTCAAAATCACCAAAATATTATCGGCGGACAACTGGAACTATGTGAAATCCGAGACGAACCCTGCTGACTGCGCCTCCAGGGGAATTTTCCCATCCAAATTGATAAATTTTGATTTGTGGTGGCAGGGGCCGGAATTTTTGAAGACAACAGAAACTCAAACCAAGGAATTCCCAACGGAAAATACCCAAACATGTATGGCCGTAACTGTAAAAGATACAGCAATTTCTACAGAACAAACTCAAAAGCGCAACACGAACTTCATCGATGACCTACTACAGAATAGCAGTTCATTAACCTACGTGACTAGAGTTGTTGCATGGATACACCGATTTTGCAATAACTGCAGAAAGTTGAATAACAACAAAAGTGATTCAGAATACCTAACAACAACTGAGCTGACAGCAGCAAATAATATAATTGTAAAATGGGTACAAAAACAAGCAATGACGCAAGAATATGAACTGCTGGCAAAGGATAACTCGGTCTCTATGAAAAGCGCTATTTACAAACTTCAGCCCTATATCGATGAAAAGGGAATCATGCGCATTGGTGGACGACTAAAAAACTCCGGGCTACCCAACTCCATGAAAAATCCTATCATACTCCCAAGAAACTCCAGATTAACTTATCTACTGATAGAAAAGGCGCACTTAAATGTACTACATGGTGGACCAAGACTAACTTTAACTTACATACGTCAGCACTATTGGATTATAGGCGGCAATAAGGCTGTCAAACATCAACTAAGACAGTGCATCCGTTGTCATCGGTTCAACACATCAGCTAACAATCAGCTGATGGCTGACTTGCCTCCTCAGCGTGTAACTCCATCGCGACCTTTTACCCACACCGGCGTGGACTTTACCGGCCACGTCGAACTAAAACTATCAAAGGGAAGAGGAGTAAAGACATCGAAAGGTTACGTCGCGATCTTCGTGTGCATGGCAACTAAAGCTGTTCATATAGAACTGGTGTCCGATCTAAGCACAGATGCTTTTCTCGCAGCATTCCATCGTATGTGCGCCAGAAGAGGCACCCCGGCACACGTTTACTCTGATAGAGGAACGAATTTTGTCGGAGCAGCGAAAATACTGCGACACGAATTCGACGAGTTCAAGAAACTTCTGACACCGCATTTTTTTACTGAGATCGGAAAACTAGAGGTTACTTGGCACTTGAACGCTCCAGCCTGGCCAAACGCGGGTGGACTCTGGGAGGCAGCGGTCAAATCTTTAAAACATCACTTGCATCGCGTACTTGGAGAGCAAAAACTAACTTACGAAGAATTCAATACACTCTTAGTAAAGATAGAAGGCTGTATGAACTCGAGGCCGCTGTGTGCACTAACTGAAGATCCAGAAGAATTCTACAACTGTTTAACTCCTGGACACTTCCTCACTGGCGGACCCATCATGTCACTACCACGAGCTGACTACTGTGACATCACTACAATCGGCATACGGCAACGCTGGCGCCTAACCCAGCACATGTTCCAGCAGTTTTGGAGAAGTTGGTCCACAGACTACCTAACACAACTTCAAACTAGGTCGAAGTGGAATCAACGGAAACAGAACATCAAGGTCGATGACATAGTTCTGGTGAAAGAGGAGAACGTACCCCCCGGGAAATGGGCCATGGGCCGAGTAACAAAAGTGCATCCCGGACGAGATGGTTGTGTACGGGTTGTTACCTTGAAGACCCAGAGGGGAACGCTTCAACGGCCAATTGTGAAGGTGTCGCCACTCCCGTTACAAACAGGAACATGCCAAGAGGTCGGAGACACATCAGCGAGCCAAACCACTAACTCGAAAAGGACGAAACCTAAGAAGAGGGCTATGAGCACCATGTTCACCATACTGCTAACGTTGTTCATCTGTACAACGGGAGTTAAGACGTCAACACCAAACGTTCAGATAACGAACATAGAACCAAAACGTCCTATCTACTACGACACTATGGGCACACTTCAAATAATTCATGACGAGTGGAAATTGGTCATGTATTATAATTAATCAAACTACTGGGACGGAACTAGGAAAGCCTTTAACTACATTGCAGAACTAAATCAACTGTGCCAACGAAATGACCCTAGATATTGTCAAACTACAACTGAACAGCTCCATCATGAACTAGAGGAGATATCTCACTACAACAGCATTCTTCTGGACCCACTAACACATCTCACACAAAACAGGAAGAAACGTGGTTTGATTAATGGAATCGGCAGCCTAGCTAACACACTATTCGGAGTCCTGGACCAAAACTTTGCAGATAAATATCAACAGGATATTCAAGCCATGCAAGAAAATCACGACTACATACTCGACCTCATAAAGAACCAAACTTCAATAGTGGAACTACAAAACACGGTCCTAAAGAGGGGCGAAGAAAGAGTAAAGAAGCAATTCGACATGATAGAGAAGTTCATGAACGAAACTAACTCCAACTACATGAGGATCCGGGAAGATATAGAAATAGCCATGAGCACGAGTTACTTTAGCTCGGCGTCGTTGTCGGCGTATATCCTTATCCAGAACCTTAGAAAAATCCAGGAAATGCTGTTCAATACTCTGACTGATGTCTACAAAGGCCACATTGACGTGCATCTTATCACTCCGGTAGACCTGATACAGCAATTAAGTGCGATCTCAAGTCACATACCGAAGACTCTTTCACTACCCGTCGACAACTTTAAGCACGACGTAAGAGATCTTTATCAGCTATTCCACGTCAAAGCCAGAATAACGGAAGACTATTTCATCTTTGAGCTACTGATACCACTACTGTCAGAAGAAGATTACTCACTTCACCAGGTTATACCACTACCGATCGACATGGGACAAGGAACTGTCATCATCAAAACTAACTCCAAACTCATCGCAGCGAACTTCAAGAAAAACTTGTTCCTGTCTCTAAACGAAGATAGTCTGAAGATGTGCACTACGCAAAAGGAAGATCGCTTCATATGCAATCAAAACATGCCCGTGTACAACTTACATAACAGCAAAACGCCTTGCGAGGCAACTTTACTGGGGCATCAATCGACCTTGCCCTGTGACGTAACACCTATCACATGCAAAGAAGAATGGATCAAATTGCGCGCACCGAACAGCTGGCTCGCGATTTGTTGCACGGCTTGCAATTTACGAGTCATATGCAACAACGACATATCGCCTTACACAGTTCAAAAAACTGCAATCATCACCATACCGCAAGGATGTATACTTCAGTCAAATGACATGACTATTTATACCAACAACCAATTCACAAGTAAAGCGCAGATAAGCTATGGCTATACTCTGCCAACTCTTAACTCCAGCATCAACAGAATGGTGAACTTGACATACCCCAAAGTACCATACTCGTACTCACCAGAAAGTACTGGAATTGCGTCACTGGAAGAAAAGACAGCATACGAGAAAGAACGAGAATCCAGAGCCTCTTCGCTAATGACTAGTCATGACCTACATCAGTACGCCATTAGCTATTCGGCTCTTACCCTGGTGCTCCTCATAGGCCTCTCCTGTGTTATGAGGAAATTCTGCTGTCCTCAGCGCTGCTCAAATATCAGCTCTGATAACCAGACAGAAGAAGTCGAGCTGAAACCAGTTTCTACAAGGAAATGCGGAAAGATGAGAACGCGGATGGCCCCAACAATGGACGACGGACTGCCGCCGCCGCCTCCAGGAATGATGACTCGGAGGGACTTCATCAACTCAGCAAATAATTTGAATTTTTCATTCGATCAACTGTAATGTTGTATCTATGTCTTTATTATCTTTCTTTTACCTACTTATTTATTGTAATACTTACTTTATTATTTTTCTCATTAGTTTCCCTTCTCGGGTGGCCAAGATGTACGAGCCGTACATAAGAATAATGATAATTTAGCATTTTAGCCATGTCAACGACTTGTGTCGTTGACCTAGTTTATAACTAACCTTAGACCAGTAGCAAAAATATCGTGACACAGCTCATACCTGTCAAACTAACTTAACCATATTAGTAAAAGTGTATTTTAGTGTTATTTATTGTTCTTAAACTAGTGTTAATTACTTTAGTGCACAATAAACGGAATTTATCCAAATAATTACAACTTTAACTACAACTTCATCTCAACTTAACTCCAACTCTAATGTGCAGTTCAGCGATTTAGTGCCGGATCGTACACTAACTTTATTATTTAATTGTACTGACACCGTCAAAGATTGATTTAATACTCGTACAATTTTACATAAAATTTTCTATACCTAGTAATATTAAAGTGTCTACAAAGCGTACAAAATACTGACCAGTATACTACTTAACTACGTTACTTCTACTATAGGAAGTATCTATGACATAAATGTAATACAAAGGGTCGTCTTGAAGTTCCTCACCCACGACCCCATGTGTATCGCGACCGTTTTAGCATTACATCATTGAATGCCCGCGGCTTTACCCACGCGTGTCATCCGCCGCAACTTGCTATTCAATAACGTCAAATGCCGAGTCGTATCTTGAATGCCATGGCTTACTTACGGAGATACGCCTTTGATTCCGTAGATCATTTATACTAATACTAGCTTTCCGCCCGCGGCTTCGCCCGCGTGGATTTCGGTTATATTGCGGTATAAAGGACAACTATAAGAAAACCTATCATTCCTACGGAAAAACCTAAGTTACCCTCGGGAATATCTTTTTTTTTTCGGGATAAAAAGTACTCTATTATTTAATCCGGACTTCTAACTTAACGTATGCAAAATTTCAAAGCAATCGGTTCAGTAGTTACGGCGTGAAAGCGGAACAAACAAACAAACAAACGCACTTTCCGATTTATAATATTATTAGGGAAGTAAGGATTGGCCTTGAAATTTGAGATGCAGGTAATACTAAACTACGCGAATGAAATCGCGGGGTGTCCACCGGTAATGTATATTGTCAAAACAACATTTGTCGGGTCAGTATGCAACTAAGTTTGTTTCAACCAATCGCAGTGCCTGGTATGTCTTGTCATATTCGTACACACATCAAAAGTGTCTAGGGATCAAGATCATCAAAAGTAAGGCTTTAATATAGTTTTTTTTTTTTTTAACTATGACTATGCCCGCATTAAATGGAAGGTTAATTACAGTATTACTTTCATAATGTATTGCTATCGAATATCACATAAGACAATATTATGTTATTAATAATTAATAATATAATATTGTTAATAATTAATAAATATAAATAGGTTTGGTTAATTAATAATATAATAGGTATTGTTAATAATTAATAATATAATATTGTTAATAATTAATAATATAATATTGTCTTCATCAATACATAGTATAAAACAAAGTCGCTTTCCGATGTCTGTCTGTTTGTCTTCTTCTTTAAAACTACTGAACGGATTTTGATGCGGTTTTTTTACTAGCAAAAGTTATTCAAGAGATAGGTTTTTATGTATAATACATGCATAATATTGTAGAGTAACATTGATAATTTTTGAGGTTATTGTAAAGAAACACAATGTTTGCGCTTACATTGCAAACGCTGGCTGAACCCTACGAGACATACATACATACACTTCACGCCTGTCTCCCAGAGGGGTAGGCAGAGACTACAGATCTCCATTTGTCACGGTCCTGCCTGACATACCCCTTTCGCTTCATCTACATTCATACATCTTTTCATACATGACCTTCGGTTTCGAGTACTTTTCACGCCACCTTCGGCCAGAACATCACCAATCTGGTCTGTATATGTCCTTCTGGGGCGACCTCTCAATATAATGTACTACAATATTGTTCACCATAACAAGGTCTTCAAAAAAGTCCGCGATGGCATATGTCTATTTTTTATGTTTAAATTTTTACGAGAATTAAAGGTTTATTTAGGGAGCGATTTTAAGCAATACCCCATTAATCCTTATCCAATTAAGTACTTTAAAAACGTTGGGCATTTAATGTAGATTCATATTGCCCTTTACAGTGTGTAATTTAAATGTATATTTTCAAAGATATGACAGGTTTAAAATGCGGCGATACGGGTCGGAGCGGGAGGTGAGCGCATGCGCGGGCGGGCGCGGGCGGCCTGTGCCTATAAATAGCGCGCTATCAGCGCCGCGTCCCGTAGCCGCCGGCGTGCCGCAGGGCAGCTGCCTTTCCCCTGCCCTGTACGCGCGCTACACCGACGACATCCCAGCCGAGGGGGGAGCCCACCCCGCCCTCTACGCCGACGACGCGGCGTACATCACCGCGTCGTACAAGGCGGACCACGCTGCAGTCAAGATGCAGCGTGTGTTGGACGCCCTCCCCCCGTGGCTCGCCCGATGGAGGTTGTCGGTGAACGTGGCGAAGACGCAGGCGCTGATCGTCTCGCGCAACACTCGCCAACCGCCGAAACTGAAGTTTCTCGACCAGGAGGTCGAGTGGACCCCGACTGCCAAGTACCTGGGGGCAGGGGCGGTACGTCCATAGAAGCAAATAAGCTCTGCATACCCTGGCAAATTGACTAAAACAATTAGCGTAGTTAGGTATCTATAACACATTTAGTCGTCATGTAGGTACTGTAAATTAGGCAATTTATCAATAACAGACTTTCGGTTATTTAAAATGTGTATCGAAAACACAAATTCGCTCTAGACCAATCAAAACACTAATCTCTCATTAATCTATTCTTTCGCGTGTCAACGAAAACAAATTCGTGCAATGTTGCCTCATCGTTCCATCGATAGGTAACACAAATTTCGCCTCAACCAATCAAAACACAGTATTTAGCGCATCAACGAAAACAAATTCATGGGACGTTGGCCGTTGCCGCTTCATTGCATCGTCTAGCCCGGGGAAGCTGCTAGACCTCAAGCTTCCTATTTTTTCTCTTTCTCTGTATACATCCCTTTCACCTCGATCTATTAGCGCGGAACGTTACTATGAAAAATATGGAGAAACTTACGCCACAGCGTAAGCGCAGCTTCTTCCGCGTTTTTTCATACATTTTTGGAATAATAAGGGCTAGAATGCTTTGACAGTGCGAAATTATGTGCGACAGAGAAAGAGTGTGTGTCGTGTGTGTGAGCGAGCGAGAGAGGTCGGCCATGTTGACATATTGCAAGTATTGTTTATTTATATTGGAGTATGCATTGTTTTAGGTTATGTATTCGCGCCTTTTTTAATAGAATAATTAAATTAGACAAAAATGGAGACTAAGGTGTGGAAGTGATGTGTGTAAAAGTGTTTGTTTACAAATGTGGGTCGATTCTCTGAACTAAATATGAGTGAAAAGTGCAGAGTCGCGGACGAATTTCGCCGGGATTGTTTTTTTTTGAACTTGGAGCAAACACAAGGTATTATGAGGTAGTTTCTTGTTTTTTAGTGTATTTACTTAGTTAGGCAGAATAAGGTTATTATCTAGTGCTTTGGGAAGAGGAAGGCATCCACATTCCACAACGATCTGTTCAGTTCTGTTTCTGGCATACAGCGCCTGAATCAGCTGCTTAGCAAAATTTTGGGACGTAACGTAATTAGATATTAATTTTGCTGAACTAGTGATTGATGTTGTGATCTTCTATTGAAATATTTTGTAGTCTGGCACAAAATTGGTACCTACTTAATGTTATTTTGTGTCGTATGTACCTACTCATAGGAGACAGCTTACCCTGATGAAAATTTCACGGCCCGCCACTGCCTGGGGGTCACTGAGTACACTCGACCGCTCCCTGAGGATGACTCAACACGCCCGCAACGTTGTCGACCAGACACGCGCCGCCCGCGCCTTGCTTCGTCCAGTGCTGAAGTCAAGACTCCCTCTGCGCACGAAGGTGGGGGTGTACAAGTCGTACATCCGCACCCGCCTCACATACGCCGCCCCGGCATGGTATCCGCTCCTCGCGGAGACCCATCGCCGAAAGCTCCGAGCCCAGCAGAGCCTCTCGCTGCGCACGCTCGTCGACGCCCCGCGTCTAGTGAGGAACGACGTGATCCAGAGGGACCTTCGTCTGGAAAGCCTGGACGACCACATCGCGCGCCTTGCCCAGGGCATATTCGCGCGTGCCGACTCTTCGGCGCTGTCCCACCTCAAGGACATAGCGCCGCAGGTTGCACGAAATAAATGCTTCCCTAAAAAGATCTACCCTTTGGCCACACGTTCATAAATTAGAGCTTAAAACTAACATGAGAGTTTCACTATCTTCACGTGAGAACAGACTTTTTTCAGAGATGCTTCTAAATGTTGGCAATGGAGAGTTAACACAAAGTGATGGAAAGATTAGCCTAGAAAACCTTTGTGTTTTGATAGATAACATCCAAGAGTTGGTCAACAATGTATATCCTAACATTGATAACATAAGTTGCAAGACTATATCTTGGTTTAAGGAAAGAGCTATTCTGTCACCAACTAACGAACAAGTTGATAAGTTAAATAACATGATTCTTTCAAAGATTGAGGCGCCGACACAAATATACTACTCTGTCGATACAGTTCTTGATTTGAAGAAGCTGTTCATTTTCCTACAGAATTTCTTAATTCTTTGAACCCGTCTGGACTCCCTTCCCATAAAATGGTGTTGAAAGTAGGTTGTCCTGTTATTTTGTTAAGAAATCTGAATCCACCTAAGCTTTGCAATGGCACGCGTTTGCTGGTAAAATCATTGAGAAATTTCATAATAGAGTGCACAATACTCACCGGATGTGGTACCGGAGAAGATGTATTAATTCCCCGAATCCCGCTAATACCATCGGATTTACCATTCCAATTTAAACGCCTGCAATTTCCGGTAAAAACATCTTTTGCAATGACCATTAGTAAGTCACAGGGTCAAACTTTCAACGTTGCGGGTTTAGATTTTAGCATTGAGTGTTTTTCACATGGCCAATTATATGTCGCTCTATCAAGAGTAACTTCTAAAGAAAATTTGTTTGTATTATCTAATGACAAAAAAACTTTAAATGTTGTGTATAAAGATATTCTGTAGTATACTTAGTATCATATATTATATGTTATATTTCTTTGTTGCACTTGCGAAGTATGACGCATGTATTAATAATACATACAAAGAAAATTCAATGTCAAAGTAGTTAACGTCCCATTGCATACTGGTTATATGATGTATTTTTAATGTGTTTTAAACGGTTTTATTATTTTTACATACTTAACATACGACGGTCTTATTGAATTTCATATTTTTATGACAATTTTCAATCTATACAAGCTGTATACTATACCTATCAGTTTTATTAAACCCTCAGACGCGGTAAGATAAATTCCGAGAATCGAAATGTGTTTGAAGCTGAACGTCTGGATAGTAACCGGTCATTTTTTAGGACTACTTTGAAACGAGCATGTATTTATGGATTCGAGATAGGATTATTTTTAGAGGCCATGTACGCTATGTACTATATTAAAGCCTTATGTGTTGAGCCGAACCCACCTAGTGTGGGAAAAGGACAGGAAAATATTTTATTTTATATTGGATTGAAGGTGGGTTAATCCAATCCATCCGCATACCACAAGGTTTGTGTGGCTCAACTACAGATAAAATACATGTGAGTGATTTATTCGTATTAAACTTATTTCGTCTTTCTTATTCTACTGAATTTATCCCGGTGACCCTTAACGCTTCCAGGGTTCGCTTTTTTTAAAGTTTTTTGGCTTGTTTATTACCAAGATGTAGTGACGCCTGTCAGGTACCCGGGCGACTACGGCGAACTGTAGAGGAAAGGGTGTCTTATGGGGAATTTTCAGTGCCCTTGTTTCTCTTAGTTATGACAGATGGCGCTAGCTATAGTAGGCGGATAAAAGTCAAGGAAATTACTAACTTAATTTCTTTATCGTTTGTTTACATGTTACAAAGGAGTTTGAAGTTTGAATAACTTGCCCAATTATAAAAAAAAACTGTACTAAAATACAACTGAGAGAAGTCCCCCTGGATACCTACTAGCGACATCTATAGTCGGATTTCTAATTAGATTCCAAAAAATCTACCAACGATGTGACACTGTCACTGTCATTAATGTCAATGTCAATGTGACGTACCAGATATAACCAACCTTTGGTTTGGTTGGCTCTTATTTTATTTACGTCTTTTATATAAAATGAGTAGGTTAGGTACTGGCAGTTTACGAGACATTTACTTAACATTCTCAATTTTCGTTACTTGTTTATAATAATAGGCAGACATTAGACGATAAGTTTTGATCTCAGTTTTACCTCAGTCATGATTGTGATTGACGGATTTCCTATCGTCTAATATAGTGTATGATATTTGAATTAGTATTAGTAGTCATCCAGCCATAAATCATGACTGATGGAGTTGAATGAAGCTTGCATGAGCGTCTAATGTCTGCCATAAATACTACTTATACAATATATTGTCAACAATAAGTATCTAAAAAAAATGGAAAAGCGGCTGGGTATGATAGGATTTCGCTGGAGATGCTGAGGGCTGGTGGTGCGGTGGTGGCGAACCTGCTGTACCTTATTTTTAATGCATGTTGGCGATACGGCCGAGTACCAAGTGATTGGTGCAAAGCCGTAATCGTTCCACTGTATAAGGGTAAGGGCTCACAGCAGGATTGCAAACATTACCGAGGAATCAGCCTTCTTAGTATCGTCGGCAAAATGTATGCAAAAGTGTTGATCGAAAGGGTAATACGTGAGACTGATGAAAAAATCTGGGATGTACAAGCTGGTTTTAGGAAGGGAATGGGATGCACCGACCAAGTCTTCTCTTTGCGCCAGGTGACGGAGAAGTTTTTGGCTAAAAACCAAAAGGTTTTCTGCGCTTTCATGGACTTAGAGAAGGCTTATGATCGGGTACCCAGGAATGAGTTGTGGACCTTGCTGCTGTCCCGGTTCAGGTTGGACAGGACCTTGGTACGGGCTTTGAAATCACTTTATGATGATTCCAGTGCCTGTGTCAGGGTAAACGGGACCTACTCAGACTGGTTTGGCATCCATAGAGGTGTCAGACAGGGATGCGTAGCGTCTCCGTGGCTGTTCAATCTGTTCATGGACAGTTGTTTGGAAGATCTGAAAGGTCGTGATTGGGGTCTAGATATGGGTGGTTTAATCATCAAATGCCTTTTATATGCTGACGATCAAGTTCTTCTTGCACCGTCGGCGTATGAATTGCAGCAGATGATTAATTGTATGAATGAGTCATTGAAAAGGAAAGGAATGAAAGTGAATGCTAGCAAGACCAAAGTAATGGTAGTCGAAAATAATGAAAGGACAATTTGTGAGTGCATGATTGACGGTGAGAAAGTTGAACAAGTGGATGAGTTTGTATATTTGGGATCTCTATTTACAAGTGATGGAAAGTTTGACAAAGATATTGAAAGAAGAGTGAGTGCGGGTAATAAGGTTAACGGTGCCCTTCGCAGTGTTATGGAGAGCCAATTCATGTCGAAAAAGGCAAGATTGGCTGTCCATGACGCTGTACTGGCACCTACCTTAATGTACGGGAGTGAAAGTTGGGTATGGCAGAAGAAGCATAAAAGTAAAGTCAATGCCGTAGAAATGCGGTCATTGCGGAGCATGAAAGGCGTGACATTGAATGACAGGATAAGGAATAGTGTGATAAGGGAAAGTTGCGGTTTGAAGGAAGACGTAGTGACCAAGATTGAAAAGGGCATGCTTCGGTGGTTTGGGCATATGGAGAGAATGGATGAAAGTCGATTGACGAAAGAGATTTATATGGGTGATGTAATGGGCCGGTGAGTAGAGGTCGCCCCAGAAGGACATATAAAGACCAGATTGGTGATGTCCTGACCGAAGGTGGCGTGAAAAGTACTCGAAACCGGAGGTCATGTATGAAAAGATGTATGAATGTAGATGAAGCGAAAGGGGTATGTCAGGATCGTGACAAATGGAGATCTGTAGTCTCTGCCTACCCCTCTGGGAGACAGGCGTGAAGTGTATGTATGTATGTAATAAGTATCTACCTACCTAGGTATATTTTCTTTGTAAAGCCTTGATGGTGCTAGCAGTAGAACATGTTTGGGAGATTTCAGTCTGTCTACTAAACAATATATAACGTTCAATAAAATGTTCAATATTTAATTTAACACAACAAAAACTTTATTTCTCTTCACTTCTTTTTATAATTTTAATATCAAAAAAAACAAAAACCCATCGCCTTCCCGCCCAATCTCACATTTTAAAAAACAAAAAAATAAAAAAACATTAATATATGAACCTCCTTGGTACACTTTAACATTTAGCCCTCTTCCGCTTTCTCCACTCCATATTTCTCTGCACCTCACCTCTCCTCTCTGCAGCTCAGCCCAGCTCAGCTCACCTCTCCTCTCCTCATCTCATCTCACCTCACCTCACCTCACCTCACCTCACCTCTCCTCTCCTCTCCTCTCCTCTCCTCTCCTGCTCCTCTCCTCTCCTCTCCCTCCTCACCTAACCTCACCTCACCTTCTACTCACACTAAAGGACCCTCAGTCTCTCCATATTTGTTACAGTTCGAGCCATCCTTTTCTGTGATACCATAGGCACCGCAAATTGGCCGTCAAACACAGCTATTTGAGGTCTCTCAGACAGGGATAGGTTCTATCAGATCATCTCTAGTTACAATATCCTCATCACTGCTGCTATCATCACTCTGTTGTGGAACAGAATGATAAGCTCTAAGAGAATCTGCAGCAACTATACCAAAAAACTTTTTATAACCTCTCATACCCTTGATACTACGGATCTTATAGCGACCATTGCCCAAAACATTTTGTACCACATAGGGTCCTGAATATAGAACTTGTAGCTTAGTATTTACATTCTTGACATGTCCACCACTTGGAGCCTGTTTCCACAAAACTAGAGATCCTTTTTGAAATATCTTTTCCACTTTATGTCTCCTATCATATTGTTGTTTCATCACCTGAGCCCTAAACTTTAAATTCTTATTAGCTTTTTCCCTTCTTTGTACCAAAGTTTCACCTTGTTCATTGTTGGTAAGATTTGGTAGTAATCTACCCCTATGACTAAACATAATCTCATATGGATGGTACCCTAAGTTTTCATTGACAGTATTATTAATTCCCCAAATAACATTAGGTAAGCAATCAACCCACATATTTTCCTCCTTAACTTGGGTACGCAGGGCATCCAAAATTGTACGATTAAAACGTTCCACTTGACCATTAGCCCGGGGACAAGCTATAGCATTTAATGTATGATGTATCTGATGTTCCTTAGTGAAATCTTTAAATATTCTACTTGTGAATGCAAGATTACGATCAGAAACAATGCGTTTAGGATATCCAAACAAACTGAACATATCCTTCACAATACCTATTGTTTCTAGTGAATTAACTGTCCTGGAGGGACGGGAAATGAGAAATTTGGAAAAAGCATCCACCATCATTAACAAATATTGATAACCTTTTTTAGTTTTACCTCAAAGGGACCAAGATGATCTATGTGCAAAGTGCCCATGGGCTCACTAGGTTTCGGAATAGGATGTAGTTCACCACTCCGTTTTCCATATTCCCCTTTACCATAAGCACACTCCATACATGCACTGACGTACTTTTTAATGAAGCGAGTCATCTTTGGAAACCAGTAGTCTGCCTTGATTACCTCTTCACAACGTTTAAATCCGACATGTCCAATTTGATTATGGAATTTTTGCATCAATTTAAATCGAGCAAATGACGGTACCACCAATCTATCCCCGTGTAATGTCTTTTTATAGAGCCTTTCATCTTTTATCTTATAATTTTTCCGGATATCGTCGCAACAGTTACCACTGTTCAATTGTTGTATTATGTTATGAAGTTTTCTATCCTGCATTTGAACTGTCAAAAACCAATCTTCTGCCGAAATTTGATTGATGTGAACATTATGAATGACAGGAGATTGAGACTTTACATCAACTCTCTCAATGAGTTCCGTATATATCGGGTTACGACTAAGTGCGTCTACATGTCGCATTCGTTCTCCTGGCCGATATTCGACACTCATGTCGTACTCTTGAATAGTTAACCACCACCGCGCTATCCTAGGAATCATTTCTTTTTTTGTTAGAGTATAACGTACAGCAGAACAATCAGTTATAACTTTTATCGGCTTTCCTAAGATATAAACTCGGAAATGTTTTAAAGAATCAACAACAGCTAACGTTTCAAGCTCATAGCTGTGATAAAACGATTCTTCCCGTGTAGTTACACGACTATAATAGAAAACAGGTTTAAGGTCGCCATTCGCCTGAGTTTGAAATAAAATGCCTCCTAAACCTTTTTTGCGGGCATCCGTATGTATTTCACAACTAATTTCAGGGTTGTATATAGCAAGTACTAGACGAGAACATAGCTTCTCCTTTAGAGTGTTAAAACTATCAATCTGTTCACAATCCCATTTCCACGTATTCGCTTTCTTTGTTAGGTCTGTTAATGGCTTTGCAATTATAGCGAACCCTGCTATGTACTTCCGGAAATAACTACACAACCCTAAAAACTGACGGACTTCGTGAATATCACTGGGTGCCTTAAAGTTCGCTACGGCTTCTATTTTGTATGATCCAGGCCAAATTCCTTCAATACTAATGTCATGCCCTAAAAAAGTTACGTCAGACTTCAGAAATGAGCATTTGTTTATGTTTAATTTTAGGTTATAAATCCGGAGTTGCTGTAAAAATCTATCTAACAAGGCTAGTCCTTCTTGTGTCGTTGAAGTGGATAGTAAAATATCATCAAGAAATGCTACTATGTCACTACTTCCCACCGCTTTTATCAATTTTTGAATTATTCTCATGAATACAGCAGGTGCATTCGCAAGACCAAATGGAACTCTTAGATATTCATATAACCCATCTGGTGTTACGAAAGCAGTTTTGTGCACAGACTCTGGGCTAATCAATACATTATGATATCCAGAATATAAATCTAGACTAGTAAAGCAACATTTTCCACTCAACTGAGCTACTTGATCATCTACCTCTATATGGGGAAGTGGAAAACGTTCCTTTACTGTAATAGCGTTGAGGTTACGATAATCAACACACATTCGATAATAGCCGTTTTTCTTCCGTACTAATAGTATAGGAGAAGCATACTGAGAGATAGATTCTCGAATAATGTTTCCCTCCAATAATTCATTTATCTTTTTAGCTACAATATCCCTCTCAGTATGAGCCAAGCGATATGGCTTCCTATTCACCGGTTTTTCGGATGTTAAGCGTATATCCATCTCACCTAAATTTGTGCAGCCTAATTCTTTAGTGGAGCTAGCAAAGCAGACTTTAAAAGTTTTCAACAAGTTTATTAGTTTATACTTCTCTTCCTGATGTATTTCTCCAATGTCAATCCCTCAATTCCTCACCTCCAATACTCTCCTCAACAGCTAAACAATCAACTCTACAGGAATACACACTCACCTCAGAGATGTCCATCTTCTCACATATCTCAGCTCGTGCTACTGTGCTGCCCTTCTTCCAGCTGATCTCTTCAACACCTAAATTGCAGACTCTCAAGTACCCACAGCCTTTGCGGATGATGCTGCTTGCTACTGCATACTCTTGACTCCCAAGGAGAAAAATTCCTTGGCTTGGTATACAAGGTGTTATTTGGATTTCCATCTACATGCACCTTGACTAAACTGTTCCCTTTTGGAAGAGTAACATCTTCATCAAGTAAGACTTTGAATGTTGTTATTTCTTCTATAGCACATATGGAACTGATAGGGTTAGAGCTACTCAAACTCAATTCTGCTCCCAAGTGAGAAACATTCAAATTAATATCTTCTCGATTAAGCACTGTTTGACCAATGATCAGTGCTACAGAACCCATTTCAACATCTGCAACCACCGCTTTTGTATTTATTTTTAATTTGTCGACACTCAGATCAAAATGAACTTCTCCCCTTGCTTGTATTGTGGACCCAGTAAATCCCTTTAACTGCATTAATGATGGTTGAATTTTTAAGCCCAAAGCTTCTGCTGCAGTTATCGATAGAACATTTACTTGGCTTCCTGTATCAATATAGCCCTTTGCTGCAACCTCGTTGATATGCACTGTTTTGACAAATAAATTATCCATACTGGCCACAATCTGAACTTTTTTAACCATTTCTGCTGTAGACTTTTCCTGTTTGCAAAAAGTGGCTATGTGGCCCATTTTACCACACCGGAAACACTTTCTATTGTCAGGTAATGGACATTTCATTGCTGTATGACCAATTTCCTTGCATCTGTAGCAGACCTGCTGTTCATTGTCTTTGACAGGCCTAATTTCTTTTGCTGCTTGATATCCTCTTACTTGGCTATTAGATTAACTAGGTAAGTTTAAGTCATGAACAGGTTTAGAAGTTGTTTGATATTTATCAAGCGCTGATAAAAATCCTTCATACAGATCATCTGGGCTGCCACATTGGTAAGCTTGTGCATTGGCCTGTAGTTCTATGGGAAGACCTCGAATGATGCATGACATTGCTGCCTGACCACTTATTTGACATCGGTAACACATCGCTAATTTCTCTTGGTAATATTTGGTCATGCTCTCACCTGGTTGTTTTCTTCGCTTGGTTAGTTCATCCAGCAGGGTTGCAAAATCATGATATCTGGGAAATGCTTTCATCAACTTGGCTTTCCATTCATGCCATGTATGCTCATAAGTATCTAGGCGATTAAACCAAGTGCGTGCTTGTCCTTGTAATTTGGATTGTAAGTGGAAACACTTAACTTCATCATTCCACTTATAAATTGCCCCTAGTTGTTCTATTTTATTCAACCAACTTTTGACATTCATGTCTCGATTTACCGGGTCAAAGTCCGGTATCAATTTCTCCGCATTTTGAACAACCTTGATGGGCATGTCCTGCCCTGTCTCTGACAATGCTTTTTCTACCTTTTTATTTATTAATGTACCAATTGCAGTGTTGTATAATACCTCTTCATCCTCACTATCTGTCTCTTCTCTTGTCCTCGGTCGTTTACGGACGTACTGACCACGGGTCACTTTTGAATTTCGTTTCATTATCCCACTTCTGAATATAACGTTCAATAAAATGTTCAATATTTAATTTAACACAACAAAAACTTTATTTCTCTTCACTTCTTTTTTACAATTTTAATATCAAAAAAAACAAAAACCCATCGCCTTCCCGCCCAATCTCACATTTTAAAAAACGAAAAAATAAAAAAACATTAATATATGAACCTCCTTGGTACACCTTAACATTTAGCCCTCTTCCGCTTTCTCCACTCCATATTTCTCTGCACCTCACCTCTCCTCTCTGCAGCTCAGCTCAGCTCAGCTCACCTCTCCTCTCCTCATCTCATCTCATCTCACCTCACCTCACCTCACCTCACCTCACCTCTCCTCTCCTCACCTCACCTCACCTCATTTGTTACAAATACCTACTTATACAACAATAATTATTGACTCTTTGATATTTTACTAACAATATATTTTCAGTTCACAACATTAAATAATATAGTACATACTACTTATGTGAACTTTTTTTTGAACAAGTTAAATTATTAAATGGATCTAAATAAAGGCATATTGTGTTAAAAGCCCATGTTATGAGGTATAAAAATAAAACAACTATGATATTTTAACGTATATAATTTAATACATTGTAATCTGCGTCCGCCTTAACCGGTCTCCCGCCAATAAATCTCTATGCCTAGTTGGACAAACAGTATTTATTAATATTGTACGCTGACACAGCTGAACTGACAATATTTGATTGACATTATTAACACCATGTAGCTAACCTACAATATTTTCATAAATTTTATTCAAAAACAAGATTCATGTGCAGGCATGTGTAGGTAGCTCTATAAGTTAGGTGTAAAAATGTTGATAAGATCTACGATGTTGCCATTATAAATTGTAAATAACTTCCACAAAATAATTAAGTTGAAATATTAATTAAAACTTTGTAATTTCACGAAAGTAAGTGAGTGTTAACAGTCAGTAAACATGTTATCTACAACATTACTTAGGGAAAACTAACTATCTGCATTGTCTAGTAAATTGTAGTACTACTATTTATTCAACTTATTCTAGCAACGGCAACCCCTTTTGGAATCTAATTAAAAATCCGACTATAGACACTCTTACTAATAAACACGGTGTAACTTAAACCTAAGTTGTTATAGTTCTATTGAAACTGGTTATTTCGTTTTAGACATATAACTGACAAGATAACTTGAGCTTGTTGTATCTACCGCGTTTATTAGTAGGACCTTTAATGTCAAAAAAGAACTATTACGTTTTTACCCATCGGTCCCTGACCTCGAACTAGGATTAATATCTACTGTGGGTGATAAATAACTACTCAAATAAATACATATACATAATAACAAACATGGAAGAAAGTATTATCAAAGACAGGATGCGGACCAGTGAAGTCATTATCTCCGGTGTAATGAACCCTTTGAATAATTTAAATAGGCACTACTAAATTATACTCTATACTAGTGGACGCCCCGCGATTTCATTCGCGTAGTTTAGTAGTACCTGCATCCTATATTTCAAGCGTCTAACTTGAGCGGTTTAGACTTTTTTAGATTTTTCATACAAAAGTATTTTCCCGTTAATTCCCGTTCCCGTGGGAATTTCTGGAATTCCTTTCTTAGTACTAACCCCCTACGGTAGCTAAGCTACGTTTGTTCAAATTTCAAGTGCCTAAGTTTAGCCGTTTGGGTTGTGCGTTGATATGTTAGTCAGTTTCTCCTTTTAATATGTATTTACTGTCTGTCCCTATGTATGCTTAGATTTGTAAAACTACGAAACAGAATTGAATGCGGTTGCTTTAGTAGATAGAGTGATTCTTAAGTATAAATATGATTATAAATATGATTTTATATGTATAAAATAATGTTAACTTTTTAAAATTAGGGATGAGTGAGAGTATTATCAACGTAAGAGTAAACAAATTATATAATCAGAATGCTCCGAACTGCTAAGCTATCAGGAGTTACACGTGTTATTGTGAGTCAACCATAAAAGATTTCCCAAAGTTTCCCTTCACTACTCTGCTCCTATTGATTGTAGCGTGATGAAAAGTATCCTATAACCTGCCCAGGAGTATGAAGAATAATGTACCAAGTTTCATTAAAATCCGTCGAGTAGTTTTTGTTTCTATAAGGAACATACAGACAGACACAAATTTTACTGATTGCATTTTTGGCATCAGTATCGATCACTAATCACCCCCTGATAGTTATTTTGAAAATATATTGCATGTACAGAATTGACCTCTCTACAGATTTATTATAAGTACCTATAGATTATTTCATTGTTTCTTACGAAAAAGTCTTAATTTCAATGTAGAGTCGAGGGTTCCATTGTTTTGTTCAACGACAAATTGATGAATCACAAGGGCATATCGCACCGCCTCGTACCGACCCACCCCACTGCAGATCCCTAAAGCTAGTCGTGATACTCCATGTTAAACCACGGCCTCCGAGATAGCGCCGACTGGCACGATACAAAGCCACGGCAACTCGTTCCATTTTCAAAATCGCGTCCCATGCAAACGCGGCCGAGCGCTGTCATTGCTCTGACATGCCCGCGAGCAAAACATTCTGCGACAAAACAAAATGGCGCCGGCGAAAAATGTCAAAATCGGAAAATATGGATAACGACGACTGTGCTAGTTTGGCGTGGCTGTTAAATTTCAGGTTGGACGAGATTGTGAATGTAAAGGTACCTGACGATGAGCCAATGACTAAGGAGCCTAGAATGTGGGTGCCAGAAGAACCACCAGCCCCGACGAAACCACCGTACACATACCCCGAGCTGATTGAAAGGGCTCTAAGGGAGAAAGGAGAGTTGACCGTTTCTGGAATATATCAGTGGATCTCGTGAGTACATTGTGTTAAATGTTTTATTTGTTTAGTTACTATTTGTTACTAGTTATGGGTTTCTTAATTTGAAAGTCAATATTTTGATTTGAATGAAGAGTAAATCTATTCGGTCCGGGGGTCAATGGGGTCTCAGGTAAATTTAGATAGACCTGGTTGAAAGTTAATAGGTACACGAGGATTTCCGGATATTAGCGATTCCACCGGGATTAAATTGTTTGCGATTGAATGATTTCTGATTTGTTGTTTAAATATTAACAACAATATCCGTGAATATTTCGTACACGGTCACCTAACTCCAAACATTGTAGGATATATCTAATTCTATTTATGGTTAACCTGTTTCGTTTAATGAAAATATAATTTTAGAGCGTCTGTAGTCCAGTTGGTCGGATACTTGTAACCGGGAGGTCGCGGGTTCGAGTCCGGCTACTGGACGTGTACCAATGGGACTCTTTTTCAGAGCCTATGCACGCAACGCAACGCTCGTACGGTGAAGGACAACATCGTGATGAAACCAGCACACCACAAGGTGTGTGAACCCTCTCGATGGGCTCACCCCCTGTTACGTTGGGTTAAATACGCTTGGTGAACCGTGGGCTTTTGCTTATTAAGCAAGTGCCTCTGCCTATCCCGCTTTGGGATTAAAAGGCGTGAAGTGTATTTATTTTTATTTTTATTTATTATTTATATTTTATAAAAAGTAACCAGAGTTTGGAGAGGCCTATGTCCAGCAGTGCACATATATGGGCTGATGATGATAATGATGATGAACCAGAGTTTCGACTAAATTAATAAAAACGGAATACAGTTTATCTTGTGAAATTATAAAGTAATAAAAATGATAGTACGCTACGCTAGTTCTGCACTACTTGTAATAAAAATACTTTACTTGGAACTCAGAGACGGACGACAATTCTCGAGGCTCGGAAATTAGCTCTCGAAATTAAGCCAAGATTTCTGCCGACTCACCAGAGACGTCGGACTAATCTAAGCGGGGACTATTAGTCATTCGGGGACTTGTTACAAAAATAATGCGTACATCAATTACTCATGTCTGCCGCGGTACACAAAAAACACATTTTTCAGAGTACCCTGTAAATTAACCCTCTGGAGCAAAAAGTTTTTCTTACGCTGCCTTCCTAATTTGGGCGGGGACGTGGATTTCGTGTTTTTGCAACTTCCCGCGCGCAAGTGTTGGGCTGTCGCAGTTTGTTTTTTACAAATGTATTAAGTCGAGAGAGATCCTTATCTTTAGAATTCATTTCTGAAAGTTACTTTATCTTCCGTTATTGAGGTCATCTGTAATCCAATAAAATGATTTCCTGTTGTACACCTGGCACAGGTGTTTCTAAATACTTTTGATGTAGGTTAACTGATTTCTTTTAATAAAAATACTTGTTACGGAATGTCCATAGTACAACCACCGTTGTATTTCAGAAATTATAGTTAGCGGAATGACAAGGTATTGTGTGGAATATTAACTTACCTACACAATAGGCTGTATTTCCCCTGCAAGGAGTTTTGGAAAGTCACGACTCTTTGGCACTTATTTAATCATTGCCGTAATTTTCGGTCTATTTTTGAACGGGTTGAACGTCATATCGTCGTCGGTCTCATGTATGGACAGTGCAAGTCTAGGTAAGGTGTTAACAGTGATATGATGGTATAAATATTGATAATAAAATGTACTGTTACGGAACTAAATTTCTTGATACGTATTGAATGGTTCGTTTTTAATTTTTAGATTTTAGTATGTAGTTTTTGTTTTTCGCCAGTGCCGCAATGGTAATCGTAGTCGTGAGACAAAATGTTCCTTCAGTTTGGGCAGTCTTCTCCTCACTCGGTCTTCTCTACTTCAAGTCCGTCGTCTCACACATCGTCACAGCCAAGTGCGCGTGGCAGCTGCATTATGCCCTAGCGGACAAGACTGCGACGTAATCAACATAAAGAATTGTATTGTAAAAGTATTTGTGTATTAAAGAAGGAGGGTCCGGGGGTAGGGTTAGGGGCGCAAAGGTCGAGTTGGAGTATACCCTTGGGGGCGCTTCCTGGACCTATAAAACGTGCGAAAAGCAAAAAAAAAGAAAAACATTGGTTCTGGACTTAGAATATTTTTGGTCGATTTTGTATGAAGCTAGGGACTTAGTCGAATTTCCGAGAGCAGCAGGTATATCCTTGGGGGCGCAGACTTAGAAAAATTCAACAAGTGTCAATCTTTAATTAAGGGTACTTTCTCATCGTTCGATCGTGTAGCAGACCCGAATGGGAGTGCCCTTTGTAGGGACGACTTTTTAAAAAACAGTTTCATTACTACCGAGAAAATTAGACTCAACGATTCGAAACGGCTGTAACTCGAAGGATAGACGTTTATCGGATGCGGTTATTTTGGACACAATGACGTTCAATATGCATACTGTCGATTGAATCGTTAATCAGGGGCACATTTTTTTTTCAGGACTTAGTCGAATTTCCGAGAGCAGCAGGTACACCCTTGGGGGCGGAACACTTAGAAAATTTTCAGCAAGTGTCCATCCTCAATTAAGGGTACTTTTTCATCGTTCGATCGTATAGAAGACCCGATTGGGAGTGCCCTTTGTAGGGACAACTTTTTACAAAATTGCATCGTTGCCGAGAAAATTAGATTCAAAGATTCGAAGCGGCTGTAGCTCGGAGGAGAGACGTCGAGCAGATGCGGTTCCTTTAGGCATAATGACGTCTAATGGTCACACTATCAATTGAATCGTAAATCAGAGGCACATTTTTTTTTCAGGACTTAGTCGAATTTCCGACAGCAGCAGGTACACCCTTAGGGGGCGCAGACTTAGAAAAAATTCAGCAAGTCTCCATCCTTAATTAAGGGTACTTTCTCATCATTCGATCGTGTAGCAGACCCGATTGGGAGTGCCCTTTGTAGGGACAACTTTTTACAGAATCGCATCGTTTTGCCGAGAAAAACCGATTCAAATATTCGAAGCGGCTATAACTCGAAGGACAGACATCGAGCGGATGCGCTTATTTTGGACACAGTGACTTTCAATATGCATACTGTCGATTGAATCGTTAATCAGGGGCACATTTTTTTTTCAGGACTTAGTCGAATTTCCGAGAGCAGCAGGTATATCCTTGGGGGCGGAGACTTAGAAAATTTTCAGCAAGTTGCGATCCGAAATGGTGTTTTCTCGCCTTTCTATTGAGTGGAGAATCTCCATGGAATCCTCTTTTGTAGGAACAACTTTTTTTTATAAATAGATACAAAAAATTACGTATGTGTTATAATTATGGATTTAACTAAAGCATTCGACTTTGTTGATCACAGTATTTGATAACATTAACTAAATAACTACGGTATAAGAGGAAACGTGTTAAATTTACGTAAATCTTATTTACAAAAACGAACCCAAGTTGTAGAAATAGGTATCTAACATTGACATAAAACAAGCAAAAGTTCCTCAAGGCAGTGTTTTAGGACCTCTTCTATTTTTGAGTTATATCAATGACTAGTGGACGCCCCGCGATTTCATTCGCGTAGTTTAGTACCTGCATCCCATAATTCAAGCGTCTAACTTGAGCGGTCTATCATACAAAAGTTTTATCCCGATAACTCCCGTTCCCATGGGAATTTTCCAATAGCCTGTTGCACATAAGCTTTAAGTGTACTAAGACCTGCATCCCAAATTTCCAGCGTCTACCTTGAGCGGTTTAGATTTTACATACAAACGTTTTATCCCGTTAATTCCCGTTCCCGTGGTAATTTCGGGAATTCCTTATACACTAGAATACAAAAGTCACTCCCATTCGGGTCTCCTACACGATTGAATGATGAGAAAGTACCCTTAATTGAAGATTGCCACCTGTTGAAATTTTTCTAAGTCTCCGCCCCCAAGGATATACCTGCTGCTCTCGGAAATTCGACTAAGTGCCTGAAAAAAATCTGTTCCTGATTAACGATTCAATCGACAGTATGCATATTGAACGTCACTGTGTCCAAAATAAGCGCATCCGCTCGATGTCTGTCCTTCGAGTTACAGCCGTTTCGTATCTTTGAGTCTAATTTTCTCGGCAATGAAACTGTTTTGTAAAAAGTCGTCCATACAAAAGTCACTCCCATTCGGGTCTCCTATACGATCGAATGATGAGAAAGTACCCTTAATTGAAGATTGGCATCTGTTGAAATTTTTCTAAGTCTGCGCCCCCAAGGGTGTACCTGCTGCTCTCGGAAATTCGACTAAGTCCTGAAAAAAAATGTGCCCCTGATTAACGATTCAATCGACAGTATGCATATTGAACGTCATTGTGTCCAAAATAATCGCATCCGCTAAACGTCTATCCTTCGAGATACAGCCGTTTCGAATCTTTGAGTCTAATTTTCTCGGCAATGAAACTGTTTTGTAAAAAGTTGTCCCTACAAAGGGCACTCCCAATCGGGTCTGCTACACGATCGAATGATGAGAAAGTACCCTTAATTGAGGATGGAGACTTGCTGAATTTTTTCTATGTCTGCGCCCCCAAGGGTCTACCTGCTGCTCTCGGAAATTCGACTAAGTCCTGAAAAAAAAATGTGCCCCTGATTAACGATTCAATCGACAGTATGCATATTGAAC